>PVHX01014836.1:0-48880 GCA_004024805.1 Geosciurus inauris
GCGCGGTGGTGCAAGCCTGTAATCCCAGTACTTAGGGAGGCTGAGATAGGAGAATCTCGAGTTTAAAGCCAGCCTCAGCAACGGCGAGGCACTAAGCAACTCAGTGAGACCCTGTCTCTACATAATACACAAAATAGGGCTGGGGATGTGGCTCAGTGGTCAAGTACCCCTGAGTTCAATCTCCAGTACCAAAAAAAAAAAAGATCAATGATAAAGTGCCCCTGGGTTCAATCCAGTGCCCGCCCCCTGCAAAACCTGTTTCTATTATAACCTATATTTTTAATTAGCAACTTAGTTTGGGTTATATCACAATGCCTAGAGTTCAAGAATAATGAGTTGGAAAGATGAAACAGAGAGACCCTCCCATTACTGTGATAGTCTGTGCTTTCTTTGATTAATATCACATTTTTTTTTTGGTACTGGGGATTGAACCCAGGGGCACTCGACCACTGAGCCACCTCCTCAGCCCTATTTTGTGTTTTATGTAGAGACAGGGTCTCACTGAGTTGCTTAGTGCCTCGCCATTGCTGAGGCTGGCTTTGAACTTGTGATTCTCCTGTCTCAGCCTCCCTAAATGCTGGGATTACAGGCTTGAGCCACCGCGCCCGTCTTAATATCACATTTTTTTATGCATCAGTTAGAAGCTACCTTTTTTTTTAAAAGATAGTTGAAGCAAAGCAAAAAAATTTTTTTAAACATTTTTATATAAAGCATTATTTCCTATTTTAAATTAATTTAGTAAAATTACACTGAATTTTAAGAAATTTAATGTAACATCTTTTATTACAAGTCTAGAGTTTTGGTTTTAGAAATAGTCAACAAATGATATATAGCTTATTAAAGAATTTGATATTTGTACTTGTAATGAGATTTTTCTTTCATAGAGTTGAAAGCTTTGAGCAGTTACATAGAGTTATCTGTTCTCAGGTCTCATCTAATAGAGCATGTGAATTTTTTCGAAGTCTGATTTCATGATGTGTGTCCCTATCCCTCTTGTTTCCCAATCCTTTTAACCTTCATCCCTGTCTTCTCATAGTTTCACTTTCCTTATGTAGTCAAATATTAACACCATTCAAATTTTTGCTATAAATTTCATTGTGTATAATTGGACTGACTTTCTGAAGAAAATGAATTTTGAACAGGCAATTCTCTAGAGCTGGAGGAAGATTGGAATAGTCCTTGTTTTGTGATTTAGTTGGCCCTCAGTTTTTTCATTTGAAACATGAAGATGATAATAGTACCTATTGAGCAGGAATTATGGGGATTATGAGGGTTGTGTACTTAAAGAGCTTAGTGTATTACCTGGCATATAAGCAGCCCACAATAAACATTAGCTGTTTCTGTTATTATAATCTAATTTTTTTATTAGCAGTATACATGGTTTTGGTATGCTAGAATGCCTATAGTTTAAGTACACTGTGTAAATAGTATTTAGTGCTTTTAAGGTCTTCATTAGGTGGTTCTGAGAAGGCTGACTTTTTTCTTTCTTCATTTTTGTTATATTGCACATAACAATTTTCAGATGATAAGAAATGGGGAGGGGCTGGGATTGTGGCTCAGTGGTAGAGCGCTCTCCTCGCATGCGTGAGGCACTGGGTTCGATCCTCAGCACCACATAAAATAAATAAAAATAAAGATATTGTGTCCATCTACAACTAAAAAAATATATTTAAAAAAAAAAGAAAGAAATGGGGAAATGCTGGACACAGTGGTGCCTACCTATAATCCCAGCAACTCAGGAGGCTGAGGCAGGAGGATCTCAAGTTGAAAGCCAGCCTCAGCAACTTAGTAAGGCCCTAAGCAACTTAGTGGGACCCTGTCTCAAAAAAACAGACAAACAAAAGGCTGGGGATGTAGCTCAGTGATAAAGTATGACAAGGTTCGATCCCAGTACCAAAAAAAAGTAAGAAGAAAGAAAGGGAGAGAAATTGCTTATAATCCCATTACCCAAACATTAAATAAGAGTTTTCATTTTCTACGTTCCCTTTTTCTACTTTTTGTATGCATGTGAATTTTTAAAGAACTCAAAATACACCATATCCAATGTAGTTTTTGTAAGATACAAGTGTCACTTATGGAAATTGCTGGATATTTAGCCTTTTTTTTTTTAAATTATGGTGCTGGGAATTGAACTCAGGGCCTTGTTCATGCTAGAATTTTCTAGCCTTTCATTTGTTAACCAGGTTTTCATGGAAACAGAAGAATTTGTAGTTGGGTCACTGGGAAAATTGATTTTAAAAATTCTTATTAATACTGTTTGCTTCCATTTAGACAATGTTAAGTTCACTTTTCTATATGCACATATCTGAAGAGAAAAGTATATATATTCAAAGTGGTTATCTCTGGGTACTGGCATTGGATAAATTTAATTTATTTGTTCATGCTTTACTTCACACATTTTTATAATCAATATATTACTTATATAATCAAGAAAAATAAACTTACATTTGAAATATCTGTTGTAGTTTTATAGAGTTAAAATGAAAAACTTAAATTGTACATAACATTTTCAAACCTTCACTAGGCACCAGCTTTGTTAGATCCTGTGATAGTTTCTGGGGATGCAGAGGTGAATAGATAATAGTTCCTGAGACACAGGTGTGTAATCAGAGAAGTACGGTAAAGGATTATATAGGTTCAGCAAAGTCTGTACTGGGATATCATGGGTACTCAGAAGGGACATGGGTACTTAATATTCTAGGGACTGCTACTTAATATTCTATTTTATAAGTCATGCCATATCAGTTTCTTGGCTTCTTACACATGATTAGCCAGAGGATTCTTGGAACTTTTCCTAGTCAGATTTCAAACTGGCTATCACTGGAGTGGCTCCTAAGTTGTGGAGTGCTTAGCAACCGTTAGTAGATGGGTGGCAGCCTTGCTTTATGTCCCACTACCTACCCTCATCTCATATATAGTATGTTGTAGAACAATGTAAAATAGGGATCCTGACTTCCTCAACTGCTTGCTTATCATGGGAGTGGTCATAATGATCGATTGCTCCTATATCTTAGGCACTGTTTTAAGCTCTTTATTTATGTTAACACATTTAATACTCAAAGTAAACTAATGAGGTTTGTTTTATAATTACCTCCATTTTATGGCTGAGGAAGCTAAGACCTATCTTTTTTTTTTTTTTTTTAGTTGTTGATGGATCTCTATTTTATTCATTTATTGTTTGTATGTGGTGCTGAGGATCGAACCCAGTGCTTCACGCATGCTAGGCAAGCGCTCTACCACTGAGCTACAGCCCCAGCCCCGCTAAGACCTATCTTGATTAGGCAATGTGCCTTTCAGCTAGTAAGTAGACCCAGAATTTGAACCCAGATAGTACAGCTTCTGAGCCTGCATGCTTACCTGCTACTGTATTACCTGTCAATAGTTTTTTATCAGACCAAAAATGAAATTAATATCAATTAATTTTATTTATTTGTTTGTTTGTTTTCTGTTTTGTGTGCCTGTGTGTCAGGGGTTAGTGCTGGGGATTGAACTCAGGAGCATTTTACCACAAAGATACACTCCTGTCTTTTTTTTTTTTTTTTTTTTTTTTTAATTGAGACAGCATTTCACTAAGTTGCTAAGACTGGCCTCAAGCTTGCAGTTTTCTTACCTTAGCTTCCAGAGTCACTGGGATTGCAGGCATGTGCCATTGTGCCTGGTTTAATGCTTTGTTTTAAATTAATATTCTGTGTTGTTTCTTACGTACATGTAAGTGGCTGGGTGGAGAATAGTTGCTACTGTTGTGATCATCTATAGTCGTTCTTTACTGGAATGAGTTTTCATATTATCGCTTTTCTTTTGGTTGAACTTTCTTTTTAAAACTTGCTATATAGGAGTGTTTAATTTTAAAATAATTTATATGTCACACAATTCCAAATGGATGATTTAAATAGCATTTCTTTTCTGTATAAAATAAAGGAATTCACCATAACCTACAATAGGTAGCGGATCCTCAAAGAACATTTAATACATCTGGATTTTGAAATTTTGTTTTTAGAAATACATTAACATATAAAAAGTAAGTTAATATGTATTTATTGTCTAGGGATTTCATCCATTTATGAAGGATTGAAAGTTTCATGTTCTTTTAATTATATGAGGGCAATTTTGTGGTTTAAGATATTCTGGTACTATCAAGCTCTATTTCCTCTGTTGTCAGGAAATTAGATAAAAATTCTAAATTTTACTTTTCAGTGTCATCCATGCTCCATTACCAAGTCCTGTTGACAAAGTAAGTTCCTAATGATTATTTTTTTCTAATCTGACTCATTTATATTGCTTTTAAAATGTTTGCTTTTAATATGCTCTACCCTAGAAATTTCTCTTTTACAATAAACAGGAAGAGTGCATACAGTTAATGTAATCTTCTGATTTTCAATATCTGGAGAATTTAGGATGAATATTTCTTTGGGGGAAAATCCCTGTAATTCTGAGTAAACTATTGACTGTATAGTCTAGGAATACCTGTTTTGTTCTTAGCCAAAGGTAAGAAATGTTAGCTTTTACTTTTTTTTTTTTTTTTTTAGATTTGCTAATGTGCATTTAATCACCAAAGGACTGAAGATGTCTGGGCTTTTATTCTGTAATGTTTCTATTAAGACTGTGTCCATTAAATGCAAACAAAAAAGGAAGGAGTCTTGGCAGAACAGGAGAAGTGATGCATACTTGATGATCGGATCGATTTAAATATTATTCATGGCATATAGCCTAGTCCATGCTCTAGCTATTTCTATGGCTTGGGCTTCGTTGGTCTTCCACTGCTCCGCTACATCATTTGCTAATGGATCATCTGGATCAGGAGCACTTAACAAAGCCTGGATGGATAGCAGAACTGTGCGGATCTGCAGTGCTGGGGACCACTTATCTTTCAATATATCTAAACATATTCTTCCCAACTTGTCTACATTAGGATGATAAATTTTGGTCATGAAACGTACTTTAGGTTCTGCCATTGGGTATTCTTCTGGAAGGAATAGTTCAAGTTTAAAAGTCCCTCCCTCAAAGGGGGAATCCTGGGGGCCAGCAATGACCACATGAAAATAACGGGCGTTTGTCTCGTCTGGTTCTGCTTTAATGCCAGGAACTGGTTCTGCCAGCAAACGCTGGGTTTCCCTCCGCCCAGGCGCGGGCCAGGCCACTTCGCCCACGGGGCGGCCTCCTGGAATCCTCGGTCCCCGCCCAGCTTTTGTTTTTTATTCTGAATCAGTTCTGTCTAAAAATTTGTGGAAGCATTCTACCTGGTTAGTTTACTCAACATTTACTCCTACAGGGAAGTAGCACAGAAATATAAATTTACAGAAATTATTCCTTTATTATCTTTGAAGGCCAGTTTTAACACAATCTGATCAGAAACTGCAGTAATTGCTTGCTAGAAAAACATTCTTTTTTCTGTCAAGAAATAATGCTGTCATTGGTAAAGAACATAACAACCAACAAACAAAAAGCCCCAAATAAAACATTTTTTTAATCATTTAACATTAATGTGGATGTTGTTTTCTTAGTGCAAAATTAAACTATTGGGAGAAATATTTTGCATTTTTTCTTCCATTTGGATGAAGAGCAAATGCCTGCCTGAGACTGAAGTTGTCTCTTAGATTCCTTTTTTAGAAATAAAATCAACTTCTGCAGTACCAAAAATTATTTCAAAGTAAATAATGGTCTTGCTGATATAGGACTAACTTTAAAAAATAATGCCAACTCTTTTAGTCATCATATTAATAAAAATATACTTTATGTGCTCAATGAGGAATGATACTGTAATATCAGTTAACACAGTGTTTATTAGTACTGAGTATGTGAGTAAATATAGCAACCAATTAAGTGCCCCCTGCGCCCTTTTATGCCATGGTTCTATATTCTACAGCCTTGCCAGGCCGTACAGCGGTGCTCACCTGTAATCCCAGCAACTTAGGTGGCTGAGGTAGAAGGATCACAAGTTTGAGGCAAGGCTTAGTAAGTTAGTGAGGCCTTGTCTCTAAATTTAGAAAAGGGCTGAGGATGTAGCTTAGTGGAAAATCACCTCTAGGTTCAATCTCCAATACTACCACCGTCAAAAACAACAACAACAAAAAAACAGTGTATATATTCCACAGCCTTGAAAAACCCTTCTAGAAAGTACCTCCTCTAACACTCTTGGATTCTAAGCAATTTGACTGATTTCTAATGTTTAAACACCATTATTAGGGCTGGGGATGTAGCTCAGTGATAGACTACTTACCTGGCATACAAGAGGCTCTGGGTTCAATCTCAGTACTGCAAAAACAAAAAACAAGACTAAATACCGTTATTTTCCATCTTTTTCAGAAAGCCTATTTATAATTGAAAGGAAAAAAGTAGACAAAACTATTTTTATTACCTCTTGCCATTGAACACTGTTAGATTTTATGTTGCCCTCCCTACTCCAAATAGCATCTTTAAGATGGTTACTTCTAAATGAATTGTGAGTTGTTGACATATTGAAGAACTATTTAATGATGGATTTTAAAGGGAAAATATGTGGATCTATTGATTTAGGAGGTATATCTGGCTTAAGAAAATACTAGATATGGGGCTGGGAATATGGCTCAGTTGGTAGAGTGCTTGCCTTGCATGCACAAGGCCCTGGGTTCAATCCGCAACACCACAAAAAAAGAAAATACTAGATGGCCCTTGTACTTATAAATTTGTGATTCAACTTATCAAGGAATGTTTTCTTTTCTGGTACGGGGAAATGAACTCAGGGGTACTCAACCACTTAGCCACACTCCCAGCCCTATTTTATGTTTTATGTAGAGACAGGTTCTCACTGAGTTGCTTAGCACCTCGCCTTTGCTGAGGCTGGCTTTGAACTCGCGATTCTCCTGTCTCAGCCTCCCAAAGTACTGGGATTACTGGCGTGCACCACCATGCCTGGTGGAAAACAAGGAATGTTTTCATGAGTTTCACCACCGTGCTTGTAAATTTCAGATTAGTCATCATTTCATAATACCATTTAGAAATTCTGGACATAGGGAAGAAATATTTTGAGAACTAAGGGAATTAATCAATTAGAAAAACAAATTTATGTGCATATTTAAATAAATAGACATTTCAAAGAATTGGTCTTTTTAACTATTTTTTTAATCTGTCTTTAATGTCTTTTATAAAGTGTTTTCTGTGACTGTTGACACTTTCACTTCTTTTTCTAGGTTGCTGCTAACACTCCAAGTATGTATTCTCAGGAATTATTCCAGCTTTCTCAGTATCTACAGGTAAAAGTAAATTTTGAGACTTCTTAGTTTTTTAGAAGTAGCATTAAATAACTTAGATTTTATTTTGCCAGTTTGCAGATACAGGATAAAAAATTGTTGTCTAAATACAAGTACAAAAGAAATACCTTTTCAAAGAAGAACAATGGATTAAAAATAGGTCTTTTGAAGAAAAAAGTCAATTGTTAAATTTAGAGAACATAAGCTTCTGTATAAGATAAGATTTTTTTCTTCAATATGAGGAAGCTCCAGAAGTTTTTTTTATCTATAGATGGCTTTCAAATAAAATTATACCTGCTTATTAATAATATCATTATATTTGGGGATGCTTAATAATGTTAATACCACATAATTATATAACACTTATTGTACCCTAAGATCCAGTCTACCACTTTACGTATATTAAGTCATTTAATCTTTATGGCAGTCCTATAATGTACATATTTTATTCCCACTTTTACAGATGGAGTAACTAAGGGACAGGGAGATTTAATAACTTACACAATATCACACATCTAGTAATGAATACAGCTAGGATTTGACAGTCAGACCTCAGAGTCTGCTATACTGTGCTACTGGATCCATAGAAAGATTTCTTGATAGAGCAGATACTTAGAATGGTCTCCTGAAGCAGTAAATGTCATATTTAAAGAGTCATTCAAGGGCTAGGGATGTGGCTCAGTGGTAGAGTGCTCGCTTCCCATGTGTGAAGCACTGGGTTCAATCCTCAGCACCACATAAAATAAATAAAAATAAAAGTATTGTGTCTATCTACAACTAAAAAAATTTTTTTAAAAAGTCATTCAAATCTCTAAAAAGCCAACAAGTATCTTTTTTTTTTTTTTTTCCTGTTTATGTAGATTTGGACTGGATTATGGTGAGAGAATAGTTAAAATAGTTTAATAGTTTAAATCACACCACAGTTTTTTCTGTATACATCCTTGTTGAACTGCTAAAGTCCTAATATAAATTGTGAACCTTTTGAATAAAAGCTGGAGTAGATGTATTTTATGCCATAGAACTAAAAAGACCATTCCTGGAAATACTATAGGTCTGTTAATGTAGTTCCAAGTTAAGAAACTGATGGAATTGAAGGGTAAGTGATGAAATTACACCACCTAGTGGACTCAGATTTTTAAACTGTGGTTGGTTGTTGGTTTTGTTTTTCAGTAAAATGTTTTGCATGTTTAATTTCCTGGATATTATGAATGTCTTTTTTTCTTTTTCCTGGTTTACGTAGACTTGGGCTGGATTATGGTGAGAGAATAGTTAAAGAAAACTCTTGATTAGGAGTTTAGAGATTGAAGTATTTGTCTTAGTTCTGCTACTCAATTAATTCTGTGTCATTGGGTGAGTTATTTTACATGTATAGGCTTTTAGTTGTCTTTTGTTTAAAATTATAGAATCAAACCAGTGATCATGGGTTCATGGCACCTTAAACATAGCAAATAGTCTCTTTTAAATGTAAACTGTTTTAATATGGATTCTGAGGTGATATGGCTTTTAGAACAAAGTACTTATACTTTAATTAGGCTGGATTTTCCCTAAAGGATATGAAGGACAAGGATATGAAGAACAATAAAGTCATGCTTTAAACCTCATGTGCTATGTTTAAAGTGTATACTTTTCCTTTGAGGTGGCTCAATAGGATAATACGTGTTCTTTGTATAGAAATAGAAGGAATAGAATACAGGAATAGAAGGTCTGAATTTGCCAAAGTCAAAACTAAATGCTGTGAGCCTTTCATCTTGACTTCCAGTGAAGGAGACTCACCTTATTAACAGCTATCAAATGTTAACAAGTCATCTAGAGATCAGACTTTGCTCACCAATATCTTTCTTTGTAAAATATTCCTTTGGAGCTTCCAGATGTAACTCTTTGACCTCTTAATTGCATGGAACCAATATTTGGTGGATTCAGTTTATTTGGGGCATACTAATTTCTGTTAAGTG
This sequence comes from Geosciurus inauris, assembly GCA_004024805.1. Taxonomy (NCBI): domain Eukaryota; kingdom Metazoa; phylum Chordata; class Mammalia; order Rodentia; family Sciuridae; genus Geosciurus; species Geosciurus inauris. Next base: position 9,179 of record PVHX01014836.1, read on the forward strand.
ACATGTAGTCAGGGAAAAGAACAGAACACCTGAAAATGCAATAGATTATGAGAGTAAAATGATCTCTCTTTAAATACTCACTCACACACACATATATATATTTAATAACATGTTTAAAAGGGAAAATGTAAAGCTATTACTATTTTAGACATAATATTGTGCAGTTAAACCATTATAAAGTAATCTTGCTGGTTAGATTATTTTTTCTTAGTTTGGAATACATTTGTTCTGAGGTATATGCTGTGTGTGTGTGTATGTGTGATGTGAGGGGGAAGGAGAGAGAAATGCAAACCTGGAAGATTTGTTAGCTTTTTTGAGTCTACGTTTTTTACAACTCATTTTCCAAATTAGGAAAAATAAAACAAAAATAAGTAAGTGACAAATTTTCTTGCAGGGAGGGGGTTTGCAACTAGAGTACTTCTAACTTAGAGCTCAACAGATAAAGCTAAAATGATGTGCACATACATGTTTAAAAGGATTATAAAGGGGCTGGGGTGTGGCTCAGTGGTAGTGTGCTTGCCTAGCATGCGTGAGGCACTGGGTTCGATCCTCAGCACCACATATGAATAAATAAGAAATAAAGGTCCATCAACAACTAAAAAAAAAAAAAGTTAAAAAAAAAATTAAAAAAAAAAGGATTATAAAAAAGGATTATCGAGTTTTAAATACTTCGAAATACATCAAGAGGGATATAAGATTATATTCAGGAGGTGCTGAAAATTGATTATTCTTCAAAGGAATTGTGCTGAATTTATTAGAATATCTTTTGTGATTTTTATAATATTAGGAGGCCTTACATCGGGAACAGATGTTGGAACAGAAGTTAGCCACACTTCAGCGGCTATTGGCCATCACCCAGGAGGCTTCAGATACCAGTTGGCAGGTATTCCAGTGGCCTTTATGTTCAAGAAGCATTTAAACAACTTAATATTTCTTAAATGTTGGATGAACTAAAACTAAAATTTTGGGTAAACAAAGGCAAAGAGGGTTCTGGGGTGCAGTTCAGTGGTAGAGCGCTTGCCTAACACATGTGAGGCACTAGGTTTGATCCTCAACACCACGTAAAAATAAATAAATAAAACAAAGGTATTGTGTCAATCTACAACTAAAACAAAAAATTAAAATTAAAAAAAAGAAAAAGCAAAGGGGCCTTCCCTTATTAGTAGAGCGCTTGCCTTGTATGTGCAAGGCCTTGGGTTCAATCCCCAGTACCACTATAAAAAAAAAAGGGAGAGTTATTTCCTAGCTAAAGAACAGGTGGTGTGCCAGGTGCAGTGGTACATACTTGGAATTCCAGTGACTTACAGGAGGATCAAAAATTCGGTGTTAACTTAGCAAGACTGTCTCAAAATTAAAAGTTCTGGCTGAGTGTGGTGGTATAGGCCTGTAATCCCAGTGACTTTGGAGGCTGAGGCAGAAGGATTGCAAATTTGAAACCAGCCTCAGCAACTTAGGCCCTAAGCAACTTAGTGAGACCCTATCTCAAAATAAAATATTAAAAAGGGCTGGGGGCCAGGAGCAATGGCTCACACTTGTAATCCCAATGGCTCAGGAGGCTGAGGCAGGAGGCTCACAAATTCAAAGCCAGCCTCAGTAACTTAGCAAGGCTCTAAGAACATAGCAAGATCCTGTCTCAAAATAAAATATAAAAAGGGGCTGAGGATGTGGCTCAGTGATTAAGCATCCCAGGTTCAATCCCTGGTACCAAAAAATAAATGCTGAGGATGTGGCTTAGTGGCTGAGCTACCCTGGGTTCAATCCCCAGTACCAAAAATACATAAATTTTTAAAAATAAAATAAAAAGGGCTGGGAGTGTAGCTCAGTGGTAGAGAACACACCTGGGTTCAATCTCTAGTACAGTGCAGGGGCAGTAGTGGGGCAGCAAACCGAGGTGTTGAAAAGTGAGCATTTACAGTGAATGTTGGTCAGTTTTATAATTTTGTTTATTTTGATGTCTGTGGAACTTTTTTGTTATATAGGTTGTTTTTTAATTACTTTAGGATTTTATTTATATGTAATTTTTCTTCAACAGGCTTTAATAGATGAAGATAGACTCTTATCACGATTAGAAGTTATGGGAAACCAGTTACAGGCATGCTCCAAAGTAAGTATTCAGTCTGTACATAAGGAAGAATGCATGGGTTTTTTATATAGCTTTAACTTCATTTCTTTTTTATTTTAAGTATATGCTAAAACTTTTGTACATTTTCAACATTCTTTTGTCATGAGAAATATCAAACATACCTGCAAGTAGAAGGAATTATATAGTGAACATCAGTGTACAACTCTGTCTTTTTTATATTGCATTTAATATTTGTTGAAGAAACTGGGTCATTTGCCCTCTAGAATTTGTGTGTGTGTGTGTTGTTTTTTGCCAAAACTTCATGGATGGTAATGTATTATTTTACCAGAAGATAATGCATTTGCCTAAAAATAATTTTGAAGTTAATTATTTTTTCCTACAATGTAAATATGGTGACTTGTAGAGAATATAACAAATGTAAGAGTAATTAATTTTACATATTTGAGAAAAATTCTCAATTGCCTTTGTTTTGTTTTCTTTTGGAAGCAGGAATTGACATATTTGTCAAGTCATAATTTATACTGATGACATTTTTAAATATAGCTTCAGTTAAAATAAGGCTATTTTAAACAGGAACAACGGTTCCTGTTTGGAGGTAACTTAACACAGAATTTAAAGAGCACCATAATGTGTTTATTTTTTTCAAATGGTAGAAGCTTTTTTAAAAATAATTTTTCTATAATTGCAAATTTTTTTTTATTCTAGAATCAGACAGAAGATAGTTTACGGAAGGAGCTCATAGCATTACAAGAGGATAAACACAACTATGAGACGACAGCCAAAGAGTCCCTGAGGCGGGTTCTTCAGGAGAAAATTGAAGTGGTTAGAAAACTTTCAGAAGTTGAGGTATTTCACTTTTGAAAATACCAAGTAGTAGTATGATTTTTTTTTAACTTTAAAACTTCCAGGGCCCTTTAAACTTAAGTATTATTATGTAGCTAGGGAATATTTTCAGTCTGTCAAATGGGAAAGAACAGAAATGCTGCTTATATTGACAGGAATTCTCAACATAACCATGTGAGTTCTGGTGTTTATGGTCCCAAGTCAGTGGCCAAAGAAATAAAAGCCTAACCAGCCAGGCGTGGTCACACATACCTATAATCCCAGCAATTTGGGAGGCTAAGGCAGGAGGATCACAAGCTCAAAGCCAGCCTAAAAAAGGTTGAGGATGTGGCTCAGTGGTTCAATCCCTGATACAAACAAACAAAAAAGCCTCATCAAGCCAGGCGCGGTGGCTCACACCTGTAATCCTAGCACTTTGGGAGGCTGAGACAGGAGGATCTCAAGTTCAAAGCCAGCCTCAGCAATGGCGAGGCACTAAGCAACTCAGTGAGACCCTATGTCTACATAAAACACTGGGAATGTGGCTCAGTGGTCAGATGCCCCTGAGTTAATCCCTGGTACCAAAAAAAAAAAAGCCTGATCAGGGAATCTTACTATTTGCACTCTGATGAGGATTCAGCCTCCATATAATGGACCTTGATATGTTTCAGGGAATTGATTTCCTGGCAATTTTACTTTTTTTACAAGTTTACTTTTTTTTTTTTTTTTTTAAGATTTTACTTTTTTTCTTGGTCACTGTAAGACCAAGAACTTACATACATGTTCCTACTTTACTCATCCTCTAGAGAGGAAAATTTTTTTTTCTACTTTGGAAGCTCAAAGGGAAAAATCTCCAAGGCCCTTTCTGGGTCTTTTAGGAATAATCAAAATGTAATTCTCAGGGCGAGAGTAAAAAAAAAAGTATATATACTTTATATACATACACACAGATATATATATGCATATATAAAATATGTATATATACTTTTTCTCATTGCATTAGGGAAAAAACCTAATTCATAATATGGGCCTTATTATTCTGTGTTATAATCAACACAGAATTTATCTTTCCCTCAATTTGGTTAAAATGTCCATCTTAAACTAAATAGGAACATACTCTTAGTATAGGATAATGACCTTATCCCAGAGTGCCTAATTCTTTTTTTTTTTTTTTTTTTTTGGTACCAGGAATTGAACTCAGGGGCACTTGACCACTGAGCCATATCCCCAGCCCTATTTTGTGTTTTTTTTTAACATGTGGAGACAGGGTCCCACTGAGTTGCTTATTAGCACCTTGCCGTTGCTGAGGCTAACTTTGAACTACTCATGATTCTCCTGTCTCAGCCTCCCAAAGTGTGGGGATTACAGGCATGCGCCACCATGCTCGGTCCTAGTTGATTTTTACTTAATTTATTTAACATGCAACGGAAGTTGCTAGCTGTATTCTCATTTTTGTATTAATCGCTGCATATTACTAAACTTTAAGAATCAACAGGCTTAGCTGGGTGCTATGGCGCCTGTCTGTAATCCCAGTGGCTCAGGAGGCTGAGGCAGGAGGCTCTTGAGTTCAAAGCCAGCCTCAGCAATTTAGGGAGGACCTAAAAAACTCAGTGAGACCCTATCTCTAAATAAAACACAAAATAGGGCTGGGGATATGGCTCAGTGGTCGAGTACCCCTGAGTTCAATTCCAAGTACAAAAAAAAAAAAAGATGGAGATATAGATCAGTGGTTTAGCACCTCTGGGTTAAATCCCCAGTACAAAAAAAAAAGGTGTAATTAAAGTGCCCCCTCTTCCCTCAACATTTTTTTTAATTCTTAGTTGTTTATTGTGTTGGTATGTACCTACAGTAAATTGAAATCCTTGTGTTATTTAACTCAGCTTTATATAAAGTTCAGGAAATGAGTTGATTTAGAATAGCCCATGGAGTTATATTTTTCACAAATTGAATTTAGAAGGAATGCTAAATAATAAATGTGCATTTATTCAAAATAAATTGCCTGTGAATTTGAATTGCAGCGAAGTCTGAGTAATACTGAAGATGAATGTACCCACCTGAAAGAAATGAATGAGCGGACTCAGGAAGAATTAAGAGAATTAGCCAATAAATATAATGGAGCAGTTAATGAGATTAAAGATTTATCTGATAAGTTGAAGGTATGTATTTATTCAGTCTGAAAGTATGTTAAGGTAATAGTCTCTACCATATTGGATAGCTTTAGATATTGTTTAGATATTGATGAATAGTTGTAAAATAAGGTGCTTTTATTCTATTTAGCTCAATCTCTGTAACCATAGATAATTGACAGCCTATAAAAGCTATATTTCCTCTGGATGAACATGAGTCAGTGCCTCACAATCGATATCTTTTGATATACAAGAGGAAGTAAATGAGAATCAACCTAAGATATTCAGGGTTTTGTTTTGTTTATTTTTAACCTGAAACTGCTTATTTTTATCCCATTTCAAAGGTAAGGCCCAGCTATTTAGTACTGAAACAAGCCCAGACAAATCTTAGAATAATCTGGTTGACTGCTGTTAGCCTTTAGGGATGTAGTTGATTCTGCTTCCACTGCCATTCCCTATAGCTGTGGAACATTTAAGATAAGGATAGATCAGATCATAGGGTAATGTCTAGTTGGTTCTTTGAAATCTTATATATGATCCAGGCATTTGGGATCTGAGGCAAGAGGATCTCAAGTTTAAGGCCAGTCTGGGCAACTTAACAATGCATTGTCTCAAATATAAAAAATAAAAAGCACTGGAGATGTAACTCAGTAGTAAAATGCTCTGGGTTTCATCCCCAGTACTGTAAAATGAATGAATGAATTCTTATAATTGAGTTAGTGAAGACCCATATTAATATAATTCAAACCATAAATTGAGCACCTGGAAGATGTGCATTTATTAGAGAAGACCAGCCCATACTTCTTCTGTGTGGTTGGTTAACCTATGATTGTTTTATTTTTATTTCGTTCTTCTTTCTGTGGATTGAACCCAAGGCCTTATGTGTGCATGCTAAGCAAACACTACTACTGAGCTACATCCCCAGCCTTTTTAAATTTGAGATAAGATCTTGCTAGGTTACCCAGGCTGATCTCAAACTCTTGTGGTCCTCCTGCCTCAGCCTTCCGAGTAGTTGGGATTACATGTGTGTATCATTGTGCCTAACTAGGCTATGACAGTTTTAAAGATTAGTTTTGTTAAAAAGAAGTCTTTTTAAAAAAGGCTTGTACCATCATCTCTTTAGCTAACTCTGATTTTGTTCAAAATTTCAGAATAAATTATATTTTAGAACTTAAAAATTGAAACAAAAATAATTTTAGGGGAACTGGTTACTTCCCACTTTCACACTGTGGTGTGTTGAGGCTGGGGATGTAACTGAGTGGTAAATCACCTGCTTAGTATGTGTGAGCCCCTGGGTCCAATCCCTCACACCACCAAAAAAATTAAAAAATAGTTTTTCATTTTGACCCTTTATCTCTACATGTAATGAGACTGCTTGCTTGCTACAAGATTTTCTCTTAGATACTATTATGGAGGAGTAAACCCAAGGCAGATCACTTTTTTTAAAATATGTTTTTAGTTGTAGATGGACACAATACCTTTATTTTATTTATTTGTTTTCATTTGGTGCTGAGGATTGAACCCAGTGCCTTACATGTACGAGGGCAAGTGCTCTGTCACTGAGCCACAATCCCAGCCCAGCAGATCACTTTTGACATCAGGTCTTTGTCTTTATCTTCTTTGCTGGTTTATAAAAATTGGCATTATAAATACATTCTATAATTTTGTATACATTTGTTAGAAGTTGAATAAAGGCATTCCTGGTTTAGGCCTCTTAAAACAACATCAGGTTTGAATCTTCTTCTCCCTCAACAGGTAGCAGAGGGAAGACAAGAGGAGATCCAACAGAAGGGACAAGCTGAGAAGAAAGAATTACAACATAAAATAGATGAAATGGAAGAAAAAGAACAGGAGCTCCAGGCAAAAATAGAAGCTTTGCAAGCTGATAATGATTTCACCAATGAAAGGCTAACAGCTTTACAAGGTAAGTTAGCTAATCTAGAAATTCTTTTGATTTGATTTTTTTTTTCTTTTTGTCTGTGAAATATCTTTTTCTTGGACTTTTATTTACAGTACGGTTAGAACATCTTCAGGAGAAAACTCTTAAAGAATGCAGCAGCTTAGGTAGGTGTCATCCAAATTTCCTGTTTAAAGCTAAATTTTGTCACTATTGAACTTTTGACTTTGTTTGCTGTTTCATATTAGGTTCTTATTTTCTGTAACTGATGTTTTACATATGAGGTATAAAATAGCTACACTCTTAGAAAATTTCCTTTTAAAATATGCTGGATTGCCACCAGTGGGCACCATTGTTTAGTCCTTGAGATAAATGAAATTTCTGCATCTAAGATGTTCTACTTAAATCCATGAACAGGATCTTTTTTCTTTTGCGGTTCATTGGAAGGCCACTAAGCCTGAATTAATGGAAAATAGCATATTGAAATCTTGTAAAAATAAGTGTGAAGTGTTCTATACAATGTTAATGTGAATAGGAATACAAAATGCCATGATTACACTTGAGACCAAGTGTAATACTTAAAATATTATTTTCTCTGATCAGGCAATGATATACTGTCTTAATCCTAGGAATACAAGTTGATGACTTCTTACCTAAAATAAATGGGAGCACAGAAAAAGGTAGTGTAAAAAACTTAAATATTTTTCTTTCATGATAATCTTTTTCTGTTTAAGCAGAATAGGAAATTTCAGAGTTTTAAGGTTTAAATTGTTTGAAATGGAAAGCATACCATTCACACATTATTGAATTCTGTCTTCTAAAATCAGGCTTCCCTTTATTTTCTAAGAATTAATGCCATGATCTATTATTAGATATCCTTTGTTATATGGAAATTTCAATTAAATGATAAAAAATTATAAAGTTCAACATTAGCAATGACTTATATTACAACTATTTTTCTCCCACTGTAAATTTTAGAGAGATAGACTTACCATTTTGTTCATCAAGCTCTGCTTCTGGTTCCCTCTTTTTATTACGGGGGCGGGTAACTTGGGATTGAACTCAGAGGCACTCAACCACTGAGCCACTTCCCAGCCTTATGTTGTATTTTATTTAGAGACAGGGTCTCACTCAGTTGCTTAGCGCCTCGCTTTTTGCTGAGACTGGCTTTGAACTTGTGATCCTCCTGCCTCAGCCACCTGAGCCTCTGGGATTACAGATGTATGCCATCGCACCTGGCTGGTCTCCCATTTTTAGTGTGTGAGTTTATTTAAAAGCCCATTGTGCCTTGGACCTGTAGAAACTGCTTTCTTTTCCATCTGTTTTATTGGTTGGAGGGAGTGAAGTTAGTCATTTCTGCCATCAGAAAAAAATCCTTTATTAGTTCTTGGTTTGTGACCCTTTCTTCTAGGTAGCCTAGGTGTTCTCTTGCCCAAAACTTAAAGCCATTAGGTATTGATTTTTTTGTTACTACATGGAGTACTTTTTGCTCAGTGGCTTCTGTAATCCTTTAGTCTTAAAGATCCCTGTTCACCTTTTACACTTCCCCTTTCATCCAATGTTGATTAAGTGCCAGCTATGCCAAATTCTGCACTAGATGCTTAGAGCACCAAAAGAATAAAACTATTTTCTTGTGTATACTGATCTATGTGCCTCTTGTTTCAGTTTTTATACAGAAGTTAGTGGAAGATATTAAGCTTCATACTAAAACTTCCGTAAAATATTTAAACTCCATTGAAGATTTTTTCCATATATCAGGGGATATCTTTATAGTTCTTGAGCAACAGTCAAATTCTGGTAAAGTTAGGAGGGGGTTTATTTTTGTTCTGTTTGTTTGGCTTGTTTTTAATCAAGAACTAGCAAAATAGGCTCAGTTAGTTGATCACGTTTGTGTGAGCTGCTAGGTCAAAACCTAAAATTGCATTTATAATGGATTTTGGAACTCTCAATTAAGAACAAGTTTCTTTAACAGTTGCTATTTGACTATTTATTTATTTTTGTAAAATGCATCAATTTTAAAAATTCCAATTTGAATGAGTTTCAATTTGAGAATTTTTAAAGGTGTAGTTTATATTCATTGCATAAAAACTACTTGTTACTTTTAATTTAATATACTTAGCAAACTGATGTAAAATGAATTAGTTCTTGTTTTCTAAAACTTTGTCTTCCTTAAATTATTTTGTATTTTCTGTTATTATTTTGTTTATTTTTTTTCTTGTATGTACACTTTTAAGTCAGTCTGTCACTTTCTTGACTTGAATGTGTATTTGTTCATAGTGTTAGTGTTAACCTAAGCTGAGAACGTCCTCTTTCTTCAATTAAGAGTATCCTTTTATATACACAGTACCATCTTTTTACTGTTTAGATTTATCAAATTACTGCATGAAGTTTTTGCCAGTTCTAACTGACTTGGGAGTAGTAGACTGTTTTTATATTGTAGAATATTGTAGATTTCTTTATTCAAGATTAAATAAGATGTTTTTGATATTTAAAGGTAACTTATTCTATAATTATTTTTCCTTATTTGTATATTTGTTTTTTGGTGGTGATAAATTGAGTAGTATGGAGAGTGAGTAATAAGATATTTTAAAAGAAACTAAGTAGTAAATTTCCAAATATGCACAAAAACTTCATTACACCAGATTTATACAGTGAATTTTTGAGATGTGTTACTAATAACATTCTGAATCACATGTGATTTAATAACAAACCAATTACCAAGAATTCCAATATTGTCAAAGTCTAGAACCATAATATTATAAGTTTTTAACTAAAATTATTCTTTAAACAGTAGAACACCAAGAAGGATTATAAAAGAATATTTCAAAAATGTCTGAATATGTTAAAATTAATATTTGTTCTAGCAAACTTCACTTTTTGAAATTAAGTATAGTATAGCTGTTAAAAGCACAGGTTTTGTGCTATTTTTATATATATATATTTTTTTTTTTAATTTTTTTTTATTTGTAGATGAACACGATATCTTTATTTTTATTTATTTGTATGTGGTGCTGAGGATCAAACCCGCTGCCTCACGCATGCGAGGCAGGCGCTCTATCACTGAGCCACAATCCCAGCCCCTTTTTTATATTTTTTTAATAAGCATAATTTGAACATACTTTAGAGAGTATTAAATAATGTTATCTAAAAGAAATATAATAAGAACCACATGTATAATTTAAATTTTTCTGGTCGTCACATTAAAACAAATTTTAATAATATATTTTATTGAACCCACAATATCCAAAATGTTATTTTAACATGTAACCAATTTTCAAAGATTATTAGTGAAACTTTTCACATTACTTTTTCTTACAATTTGAATTCATTGTCTCTTTGTTTTATACTTACAAGCGTATCTCATTTCAAACTAGCCACATTTGAAAGGCTTGGTAACATGTCTGGCTAGTGAACATAGTATTGGACAACATAGGCATAAAAAAAATCAAAATCCATAGGAAACTCAAATGTACAGATAAAATTCATTTGAAGTAGAGTGATTTTCTACTTTACATTTCCATATTTGTCTTTTTTACATTCCTACGACACTGTTTAGTGTCATAAGGACCCCTTTTCTCACCAATAAATATCTGCTTCCTTTTGGATTATCAGTGGCACATATTTTTGTAGCTTTGGCAGAGTGGTTTCCCAAAGGCCTGAATTTAAGTAATAGAATGTTAAAAGTGGTAATCTAAAAAACTGTACGTATACTATCTGTTAAAAACTTTTCCTAAATGTTTAGGAGATGCCTTTGTAGAAGGGATACATGTGTATCTGTTTATATTAATTTTTTAAAAATACTTTTTAGTTATACATGGACACAATATCTTTATTTTGTTTACTTATTTTTATGTAGCACTGAGGATCAAACCCAGTGCCTCACACGTGTGAGGCAATTGCTCTGCCACTGAGCCACAACCGCAGCCCCTGTTTATATTAATTTTAAAATTTATCTAAACAAGTATAGTGAACATTTTAGTGTCATGTTCAGATGTTAAAATCAGAGCAGATAAAAAGTTTGTTTACCTTGGACAGTTATGACTGGGATATCCTACTTTAGTAAATGTCATTTGAGTTCTTTGATATTGGTCTGAATTTTGGCTTCAGATGAGTTTCATGGAATCCTATGAAACTAAGTAAAGATTAAAGTAACCTAACTAAGGATTAAAATTTGGTTCCAAATGAATTTTGATATTTAACATGATGCTATATAGTTTGAGTTTTCAAAGTATCGTAACTGAGATAGAATTTATATAAAACAGCTTTTTATCTTTGTAGGTACTATTTTCCTGAGGGCTCCTTTTTTGCTTTAGTGGCTCTGATTGATAAATTGTTTAAATTTTTTAAATTTCAAATTTCTGTAGCAGTTAGCATGTTTATGGTGTGTATCTCTGTATTACGTTGTAACCAAGTAATGCATTGATCTTTCTAAAACATGAGGTTGTATCAGTCTTTTTTTCTTCATGTTTTTGTCTGTACTGATGGTGACTGTAAAGTGGAGGGTTCTGTAACTAAATAAAAACTAATAAATTTGAGAATGGAAGGTAAAGAAGACAACTAACAGGAAGGATGGTGAGAGTGAGGCATTATCATGCAGGGTTGAGTTCATTAAAGAGGTAGGGTAGGCTGAGATGGAGAAGAGAAAGGAGGGTTTTACAATGAGAGTGGTGCTAACTCGTGTCCTTTCACACTTTTCAGATAGTCATCATGTTGAAATATAATTTTGATACTTAAGCTTTCATGGAGAAAGGGGTATTTTTATTTATTTGTGTGTGTGTGTATGTTCGTGTGTATGTGCGATGCTGGGAATTGCAAGTGTCTACCACTGAGCTACGTCCCTAGCCTTTTTTAAATTGTATTTTGAGACAGCATCTTACTGAGTTATCCCAGCTAGCCTTAAACTTTTTTTTTTTTTCAATCCCTGGGATTGAACTCAGGGATACTCAACCACTGAGCCACATCCCCAGCCCTATTTTGTGTTTTATGTAGAGATAGGGTCTCACTCAGTTGCTTAGCACCTCATCATTGCTGAGGCTGGCTTTGAACTCACAATTCTTCTGTCTCAGCCTCCCAAAGTGCTGGGATTACAGGCATGCCTGGCTTAGCCTTGAACTTTTGATTCTCCTGTCTCAGCCTCCTGAGTAGCTGGAGTTACAGGAAAAATTCAGAGTGGGAGCAGCTTTTTAAGGCAATATATTTGGGGTTTTTTTTGTTGTTTTGGTTTGGGGGGTTTTGGTTTGTTTTGGACTTTTTGTTTGAGCTCTTTGGATAAAAACTGCACCTTTAAAAGCTCACTATTCAGAGTATAAATTGATGGTTATATAATCATGATTTTTAGTAATTTAATTCCAAAATGTTTGTTTTTAATATTAAAATGTATATTCAAATTTTATTAGCCCTACTCAGAGTTACATATGTTGATACATTTCAGTTTTCCTGCCTTTGCTGTTAGTTTTCAAAGACAGCAACAAACTATATCCTTAAAGGTGTTTCTTTCTTCATTAGAGCACTTGCTTTCAAAGAGTGGCGGGGACTGCACTTTTATTCATCAATTCATAGAATGCCAGAGTGAGTACAGAGTATTTTTCACATTAATTTTAATAAAGTCAGGGACTGACATTGAAAAGTTACAGGAATAATGAGGATCTTGATGTGTTTATTATAGCAGAAGTACACAGAGCCATCTTCACCCAGCAGGGAACCTTTTCAGACTGTTTCTGTTTCTGTTTTTTTTGAGAAATATATTCCTATTATATCAGCCTTCACAGAGCATTTCACATTAGTCACACAAAAAAAAGATGGAATTTGAAACAATTAATAATCACTACCATACAGGAAATAAAATGGACTGTCAAGCACATCAGGTTTTTATGTGGATACTTAATGAAGAGATGGTAATCACAACCTGTTTTAAGTTGTAATTCAATCACAGATTTGAATTTTGAGATTCTTAAAGGTCTTAAAATGAAGCCTTAAGAAGTTAATCAGTTTGGGCTGGGCCTGGTGACGCACACTTGTAATCCCAGCAGCTCAGGAGGCTGAGGCAAGAGGATCACAAATTCGAGGTCAGCCTCAGCATCTGAGCAAGCCCCTGTCTCAAAATAAAAACTTTTAGAAAGGACTTGTTGGGGGAGGCAGCATTCTTTGTTGGTAACAAGTAGATTGCCATGTATATAGTAAAGGATTGCTGATGGTGTATATGCTTTCTCCTCTTGTGCAAACACTCTCAGGCACTTTTCTTTTCCTATTCTATTTGAAATGAATGGCTTTCCAAATTTTTATGCACATTAGGAGCATAAAGGAGGACTTGAGAATTATACAGGTCACACAGCAGACACCAGTTCAACAGATCAAATATACTCAGAATGTTTAAGAAAATGTGAAATTTCACTAAGTGTTTTTAGAAGAGCTTCTGATTTTGTCAGTCTCAAATGCTATAATATTAAATGTAAGTTTAATACTACTTTGAGGCAATTTATTTAATGAATATGGCATTTCTTTGGTTCTTTCAAAACACTATTCATGGGGCTGGGATCGTTGGTGGAGCACTTGCCTCGCATGCATGAGTCACTGGGTTCAATCCTCAGCACCACATAAAAATAAATAAAATAAAGATATTGTATCCATCTACAACTGAAAAAAAAACAACACTATTCATAAAGCATCCTTTTGTTATCTTCTAATTACAAAATCTTCTATGCAAAAAACAGTGCAGTGATTTGGGGCAAGGTAATTGGTATCCACTGAAAACAGGGAAAGAGTATGTAATCTAAAAATAAATTTTTAGAAGAAAAACTTTATACTTTTATTACATGTGATGGTTCTTTGATAAGTTATTTTTATTTTGAACTTTGAAAGTTTATATTTTGAGCCCCCTCAAAATAAGAAAATTATCACAAGAATGTTTTACTGAGTTGCAATTTGCAGAAATCCTTCTTTCACTTCAGTGACAAGGTCACTAGCCTTTATTTTTATCCCTTGCTTATTTAAAAAAACAAAAAGCTTTTTAATCTCCAATTTGTTATCAAACATATAATATTATAAAATATATAATATTATAAAATATCTGTAGTTTTAATACAGAACAATGTTTATTTATGTATTTTTTTTTTGGTACTGATGATTGAACTCAGGGGTACTTGACCACTGAGCCACATCCCCAGCCCTATTTTGTGTTTTATGTAGAGACAGGGTCTCACTGAGTTGCTTAGCACCTTGCCGTTGCTGAGGCTGGCTCTGAACTTTCAATTCTCCTGTCTCAGCCTCTCAAAGTGCTGGGATTACAGGCGTGTGCCACCACGCCAGGAGAACAATCTTTATTATAAATAAAGCAGAAGATGTTTGAGATTTTTCTTGCATTGTAGTTATGGGGGGAAATGGACCAAATAAACATAAGGGAGAGCATAGAGTTATGTAAATTATAACAAATCTTCTCAATGGGAGTAGTTGAGAGCTAATAAAATTATAAGAACTATGTAATTGCATGAGAAAATATTAAATATGTGGTATATAGAAGAAAAATCAGCATATGATTTCCTGTATACAAAGGGTGAACTAAAAATGAGAAAAAATAAAATGTAAACATTCCTAGGTATCTGAATCCACTGAATTTCTGAGTGCCAGTAGTGAAAGTTTAGACTATAAGCTAATATAACTAGGGAGAGGCCTATTATTGAAATGTTTGGTTTGAGTTTCAAGTAGCAAGTAGCAATAATTTGGTTATTGATGATTTCAGTTGTATCTCAAAATTTTCTAAATTTATTTAGTTCCTTAAACCTGTGTAGCCAGAGTTGGGAATCCAGGTTACTTTTTGCTCAATTTATTGTCGGAAGGAACATTTCGTTATTTTATGACAAGCTGCCATTGTATAAATTGTTGTCTTTAGTGAGTATTATCATAAGCAAGGCAAATTCAGCGAACATCTTACTCAAGTGAACTTAATCCTCAGCACTTTTAAAACTATTTTGGAGTATTTATTGACAAGCCTACACAGACTTTTTTGTTTCATTTTGTTTTGATTTGGCTGTTATTTTCACTGATAAGCATCTTAAACTGGTTTATGATCTTGATCATAAGTATATATTCATCATACTGTAGTACTTAATATTCGTGGTTCCTTCTAGTCTTTAAAAAAGCAAATGTTAAATACTTTGCCTTCATTATTTACTAGTGCTTATATAGAATTAATTCACTTTCTTTAGTTTTTTGTTTTTTGGGGGGCTTGTGGGGGAGGGAGTTGTTTTGTTTTGTTTTATACCAGAGATTGAACCCAAGGGCAATTAAGCACTGAGCCACATCCCAGCCCTTTTCATTTTTTATTTTGTGACAGAGCCTCACTAAGTTGCTGAGGCTGGCTTCAAACCTGCGTTCCTCTGGTCTCAGCCTCCAGAGCCGCTGGAATTACAGGCATGTGCCACCACACCTTGCCTCCTTTGGATTCTTTATGTCTATCTTTATTATACTGATATATTTTTTAGTTTATATATATAAACTATAAACATAATTGTTATCTACAAGAGGACAATTTGATTTTTGGAAAATAAATGAGTTGGAACACATTTCAGCTTGTTTTCCTTTTATGGTAAAAGACTATTTTTAAAAATGCTCCTTTTGACCAAAAGCTCTTAATCACAGGAAAAGAGATTGAAGTTTGAACCTTTTGCATACTTCCCTAACCATAAAGTAAGCATTCTGTATAAAAAGAGCTTCATAGCACAAAATCTACAATTAAAAAATAACTTAAGTAAAACTTGCTCAAAAGCTTTTAGCAATATTTTCTTCTAGGATTCAGAACATGAGTTTGGTTTAGTCAGAACTCCACACTCAGCATTCCCTGCACATTTTAATTATTTCAGGTTTACTGTATAAACTTAATGGATACATTGAGACTTTTGTGTTCCGTTAGCTTTCTGAGCCAACAAATTGTGCACTTCTCAATCTGTTTCCTGCATGTCCATGAACTCTTGCACTTAATTGACTTGCATGCTGAGCAAAAAGATGAGAGGTGAAAGGTAGAAAATATAAGGATATGGGCTGGGATTGTGGCTCAGTGGTAGAGCACTTGCCTAGCATGTGTGAGGCAGTGGGTTCAACTCTCAGCACCACATATAAATAAATAAATAAATAAATAAATAAATAAATAAATAAATAAATAAATATTCATCAAAAACTAAAAAATAAAAATTTTAAAAAAAGAAAAGAAAATATAAGGACATGGAGATCTGCCATCCCTTCATAGGCATAGTAAAAGTCAGCTTTCTCTGAACTGTTGCCTGCCACTTTGATTTCTCTTGCTGCTCTCTGTCCTAATGAGGGCAGAGGCATTTTTGCTGGGCACCAGAGAAACTTTCCTCTGAAGTCTACCTCTTAGAGACAAACTTTCCCCTCCCCCAGGAGTATCTCCCTCTTGATAGTGGATTTTGCAGTTCTCCTGAAGTGAACCTCATGTCTTTGTATTCTTAATCTGTGTTTATCATTTTTGTTATTATTAGGTAAAATTTTAATTATCTTAATGTTTCATATCTTATTGGGCTTTCCTCTAATTTTCAAAAAAGTGTCTCCTTGCTTCCCCACTCCCATTTTGAAATTACAGTCACTATCTCTGTGTACTTTTTTTCCTTCCCTCCTTCCTGCTAGGGCTTTGCTGTCACTGAAATTGCCTTCTTTGGAGGAATACATTGAATCACTGTGGCTGTGTGACTGAATGTGTGTTTTTCATCCCTCTGTGAGGTCAGCCTCTCTAAACAGCGTCAGGATTATTCTGATTACATATTCTCCTTGAAATAGATTATTAAACTTTGGGTTTTTTTTGTTTGTTTTGTTTTTTTAATTTTATTTCTCTAAGCCAAAACAGTTAATTTAAGGCAAAGAATGAAAGGCAGATGCGGTTCCCTGCTCATAGTAGGTTATGTCCCTGGTACAGGAAAACTGAATGTAAACTAGATGGTGCTAATTTATTATTTCCTTGCCTTTAGTTTGTCTAGTCTAGGTTACATTAGAAAATTGTGTTTTTATTCTGCTACAGAAATGTATAACCTGTGAAGGTCTGAATTGCTACTCTCTGAAGAGAGAGAATGCTGGCTTGCTGTTGAGCACTAATTGTAATTTTCTACTTTTGTGTGTGTGTGGTGCTGGGGATCAAACTCAAGGCCTTGTGCATGCGAGGCAAGCACTCTACCAACTGAGCTATAACCCCAGCCCCTAATTTTCTACTTTTGTTGTATCGTGATGTTGCTTCTAATATCAGTTTCTTTATCATATTTGTCTTTATTTTTTTAAGGATTTTTTTGGGAGGGGTAGTTGTAGATGGATAGAATGCATTTGTTTTATTTGTTTATTTTTTTGTGTTGCTAAGATCGAACCCAGTGCCTCACACATGCTAGGCAAGCGCTCTGCCACTGAGCTACAGCCTCAGCCCCCATATTTGTCTTTTAATAACCTTTTTGGTAACTTTTGCTCATTTCCATTTATGATGATTAGAGTTGAATTTTGATGTGGATCCTGATTTGGTCTCTCCCTGGCAGTGATTCTAGGCAAATTAACCTCTTTTTTTTTTAGTTGTAGGTGGACACACCTACAACTTTATTGATTTTTTATATCTTTATTGATTTTTTTTTTATTGATTTATTTTTATGTGGTGCTGAGGATCGAACCCAGGGCCTCACGCATGCGAGGCAAGTGCTCTACCACTGAGCCACAATCCCAGCCCCGCAAATTAACCTCTTTAAAACTCATTTCTCTCATTTACAAAATGAGATGGTAGTACCTACCTCAGAGGATTATTATAAAAATTAACTGAGATTGTATTTACTAAGTCCTCTTTAATGCTTGGGACACAGAAGAACTTGTTAGCTAGTAGGTAGAAAACATGTGGGTAGGTAGGATCATGGAGAGGTGCTAGTAGAAGCTTTTTTGTCAAAATAACTTCTTTTTCTCCTTTTTTACTCCCCATCATCTGACAGTAGAGACTGTTGGTCTTCCCTGCCACCTCACTCCTGCCAGTACCAGGATACTTAACTAGTGAGCTATATCTCCAGTCCATTTTTTAAAATTTTTTGAGACGGCGCCTCACTAAGTTGGCCTGGCTGGCCTCAAACTCTCAGTCCTCCTGTGTCAGCCTCCCAGATCACTGGGATTATAGAAATGCGCCACTGCGGGCATGTGCCTGGCTATCTAGCTTTTTATTGTTTGTGTTAAAACAATATTTTCCTCCTAATCTAGAGATTGTCTTATTTTTAAATTACCAATATACACACCTTCTCAAAAATTTAATCTCAGCCAGGCGCGGTGGCTCAAGCCTGTAATCCCAGCACTTAGGGAGGCTGAGACAGGAGAATCGTGAGTTCAAAGCCAGCCTCAGCAACGGGGAGGCGCTAAGCAACTCAGTGAGACCCTGTCTCTACATAAAACACAAAATAGGGCTGGGGATGTGGCTCAGTGGTCGAGTTCAATCTCCAATACAAAAAAAAAAAAAAAATTTAATCTCAAGCAAATTATTTTGATGTCCTAGTTATAACATTATTTCTTGAAACCCAAATGTAAGATTTAGAAATATTTTTCAAATTGGCAGTTACAGCAGCAGATTATCTAGTCCTTTTATATTTACCTACTCTTCTATTCCACCAGATTTTTTGGGGTTCCCTAGGTAACTAGCATCAGTGTTGGACAGGCTGAGCTATTTGAGTTTATATTCTGCTTTAGCATTTCAATTAGTTGTAGCTGTCATGTGAGGAAAATGGGTTTTTAGCTTTAACAATTTAATCCAATCTTAGCATACCTGTGCTCTCTTTGATTACATTGTTTGCCTTGTTCTTCATTTTTATTTTGTGTGAAAAGGTAACATAGGACATAATTTATTTATTTCAATGAAGAAATAAACTTGGTTCTCTTCTGATTAGTTTTTAGCAAGATTTAACAGTTTTTGCAACTCTATCATGTGTTCTATGACTAAACTAAATGCTTAGGTTATGATTCTCAAATGCAGTCAAACCATCAGTTCTATTCCTTGGTAGATTCCCTATGGAAATGCCTCAGCATATATATCAGGTTCAAATTCAAGGATGTTTCTAACAGCAATATTCACAATAATTCAAAAATGGAAACAGCCCAAAATACCTTCATTAGTCAGATGGATAAATATACTGCAGTCTGTTGGGTGAGAGAAGCCTGACATATAAGAATACATGTATTCCATTTATATGAAATTTGAAACTACTATAATTATATTATTTAGTCATGCATATTTGCATCTGCGAATTGTGAGAAATTAAATACCATAAAAATCAGGATAGTGGTTACCTTTATGGGGAAGGGAAGATGTGACTGGAAAGAGAATGTGTAAACCTTTGGAGCTTGGTGGGAAGATTCTGTTTCTCAATGTGGAGTGTGGTCACACAGAAATTTGCTTTATAAAAATTTATCTATCTATGCTTTTGTGTCTTATTCTCCTTTTTTATTTATTTATTCATTTATTTTTACAGTAAGTACCCATGGTTTTTAAATAGGAGAAAATGAATAATTAGCTCTCTGGAGTAATCTTCACAAAAGGAAGTTTTTTGAAAAAAGAAAGCCCTCTGCTCTGTCTTTCAGTTGAGCTGAGTCAAATAGCTCTTTCAAGACACCTGTAGTTATCATTACTTGAAAGTTCTCTTTGTGAGGGTCTAAGGCAGAGATTTGGTTCTCAACTATTTTGATTCCATAGTAATTTTGAGTACTCCTAAAGCCTTGCAGTCTCCACTCTATGTCTGAGACTCAATGGTTAGAGATTTTTCTTTAATGATATGTATTTGTGAATTCTTTAATTATAGGCCGTTAGTGATTCATTGAACTTGATAATATAACTTTAAAGAATTTAATAGTGATAATAGTAGCAGTTAATTATTATTTAGCACTTGCACGCCAGTACTGTTCAAAAAACTTTTACATATATAAAATTATTAATTATGTTTTTTAGGATGAGGAAAACATTCAAATAATTTCCCAAAGTTTGATTACTTTAAAAATAGATGCTTAGTTAGGCATTGTGGTGAATGCCTATAATCCCAGCATTATAGGCATAGCATGGGAGGCTGAGACAGGAGGATTGCAAATTCAAAGTCAGCCTTTACCAACTTAGTGAGGCCCTGTATCACGGTAAAAATAAGTTTCTATAGGGTTTCTGGGAGGCCCTGTCTCAAAATAAAATATTAAAAAAAGCTAGGAATTTGCTCAGTGGTTAAGTGCCCCAGTGTTTAATTCCTGATACAAAAACAAACTCAGTCTATGCATTCAACAAATATTAATTAAGCATCTACTATATATATCCCAGACATTTTTTTAGCTATTGGGGCTTTAAAAATGAATGATACAATCAGGCGCCATGGCTCACACCTGTATTCCCAGCAACTCTGGAGGCTGAGGCAAGAAGATTGTGAATCTGAGAACTTAACATTTGTGAGAACTTGCTTCAACATAAAATAAAAAGGGTATAGCTCAATGGTAAAGCACCCCCAAGTTCACTCACCAGTACCAAAAAAACAAAACAAAACAAAGTAAACAAAACAGTAAATGAGGCATAGAAAACTTTGCATTAATGGAGTTTACATTCTCTTGAAGAGACCAAAATTAAAAAGCTAATAATATGTTAGGTAGTGGTAAGTACGCTAAAGAAAAAGAAAAGCTTTTTCTTTTCTTATTGAATAATGTTATGAGATTCTAACTGCAGCCTACTTTTTCATTTTCTCTCAGTGAAAACGAATTTAAGGTGATAGGAAACAGCAAAGGTAGTATGTAGCTGAACAGAATGAGATTAAGTTGTGTAAATTTTGTGTGTATATAGAGAAAGCATGTGCGGTAAAAAGATACCATGTGGCTGGGCAAGGTAGTGCATGCCTGTAATCTCAGTTACTCTGGAGGCTGAGGCAGGAGGATCCCAAATTTAGCAAGACACTGTCTAAAAATAAAATGTATAAAAAGGCTACGGATGTAGCTCAGTGGTAGAATGTTCATGTAGCATGCACAAGGCCTTGGGTCCAATCCCCAGTACCACACACAAATAAAGAAAGAAATCATGTGATAACCTAAGACTGAGATTATAGAGTTTTAGAAAGCCACAAACACTTCTTTAAAATAAAAGACTAGAAGGAAGTAAGTATTTAGGTTTTGCAGGCTATAAGGTTTCTGTTGAAGTACTAAATTCTGCCATCGTAATATGTAAGTAAATGAACCTGGCCATGTTTCCACAAAACTTTATTTACTAAATGGGCAGCAGGTTGGATTTGGCCTGTGGGACTGTAATTATCTCTCCCCTGGGCAGAGCATATGGACTTTGTACATTATGGTAAGGACTTCAGGTCTTGTTTTAAGGGTTGGTAAAAGTTTTGAGCAATAAATTACATTTTTCTTATGTGTTTTTGTAAGCTGATCTTTAGATCTTCAGTATACTATGAATAACTAGAAGAGTTTTCAAAGTCTGTATATACTGTTATTATGTTTGAGTATTAGTTAATTTGTTACTATCTATTATGTGCCAGATCTGTGTTGGAAATTAAGTTATTGATAAGATATCTCCCTACTTTGACTAAAACCTAAATTCCTATATTTATCACAGTTATCTTTGTAATCCTTGGTGAGTTTCTAGTACCATGCCTGATACAAAGTAAATATTCGAAGGGATTAGTACACTTCTTCAGGAAAAGGTAGACATTCTATAATGGGTAGTTGTAAGATACCTTCATATAGATATGAATATATAGAAAGCTTAGAAAAGAGAGATAGCAAAACCATTTAGATGATAACAAGAGAAGAGAAATTTAGTTTCAGACACGGTGAAAATAAGTCTGTTCTGGAAACTTAGTGTTAGGTTTGGCATAAACATTGAGAAATTATTCAAATGTAGTCAAAGCCATTAAAAAGAAGTTTGTGTCAGGCGCGGTGGCACACGCCTGTAATCCCAGTGGCTCAGGAGGCTGAGGCAGGAGGATCCTGAGTTCAAAGCCAGCCTCAGCAACTTAACGAGGCCCTAAGCAACTCAGTGAGACCCTGTCTCAAAATAAAATACAAAAAAGGACTGGGGATATGACTCAGTGGTTAAGTGCCCCTGGGTTTAATCCCCAGTACAAAAAAACAAAAACAAAAAACAGGAGTTTATTGACAAAAATCTTGAAGATTAACACACATTTAGATTATAATCAGGGGGCAAGAAGGGCAGTGAAAGATAGAAACAAAAAAAAAAAGTAATGAAAAAGCCCATAGGAGGAGGAGGAGCCTAAACCTTAAAGGAGTAAAATTTCGAAAAAGAGGTAAAAAACTTTAGATTAAATCTGATAATGGGCCCATCTATAACAAAAAGCTATTCAAGATATAAGGTCATGAGGACAAAGAGAATGGGAGAAAAGCCTGCAGCAGAAAATAGATTTCAACAAAAATTTGGAAGATATAAAACAGAAAATTTACTAGTAAGAGAGAGGTTTCTAAGCTTTTTTTTTTTTTTTCCCCCTAATGGCCTAAAGAATGGTGAAGAAAAGGGGGCAAAAAAGTTGAATCTATGGCTTGTCAGAGGTACTAGTACCTCTGAGGAAGGGCAGGTGTACATGGTGATGCTTAAATCAATATTGAATATTTATATAAGGAATGGTTTGAACCTCATTTTCCTTACCCCAGTCTGTGCAGACAGGCAAGACTCTTTGCACAAAAAGACCTGAAGTTTGCTCTCTGGAGCTGAAATAGAGAATCTGCAAACTGGGGTACTTCAAATGTTGCTGAGGTTAGGACAGACATGAGCATCTTAGTGGAGGGGGAAAAAAAGTGGGAGAAATAAATGAAAGCCTCTGTAGTAAATCAGAATGTTCAGCACCAGGTTTATACTCCTCAGAAAGATGGTTAGATGATTCTACACCAGAGAAACCCATCAGGCAAAGACAAAATGTATCTAAGCTTTATCTTTTCTAATGACATTTAAAGGTCTCCCCATAAATTGCTACTATGTCACCTAACAGGTAACAAGCCTGCACGTGCATATTGAATTGTGTCAGCTCTTTATTGCCTCACCCTTGAATATAAAAAGACAGCCAGGATGACCAGACTTTTGAGGAAATTTTCTATTGAGGAAAACAGATAAAAACAAACAAACAAAATGTAACTAGGGAAGAAACAGGAAACAAGTAAAAAGAAAAAAAAAGACTTTTAAAAAAAAATTTTTTTTGGTTGTCAGTGGACTTTATTTGTTTATATGTGGTACTGAGAATCAAGCCCAGTGCCTCACACATGCTAAACAAATGCTCTACCACTGAGCCACAACCCCAGCCTGAGAAAAGGCTTTTTAAAAATTAAGTTCAGAAAGGTAAATGTTTCATATATGAAACAAGATAAAGATTACATATGTATATATGCATTTGTGTAGTACTGCAGATGGAACCCAGGGCGCTTAATGCATGCTAGGCAAGAGCTCTGCTAGGCACTGAGCTATATTTCTACCCATTTTTAATTTTATTTTGAGACAAGTTCTCACCAAGTTACCCAGGCTAGCCTCACACTTGACATACTCCTGCTTCAGCCTCTCAGATAGCTGGGATTAAAGGTGTGTACACCACACCTGGCATTATTGACACTAATGCCATAAAAATTATGACGTTATTTTTTTAAAGGAACAGAGTACAAGTTAAATTTTTGAACAGTAAAAATACAGCCAGGAGAATCTCAAGTTCAAAGCCAGGCTCAGCAACTTGGTGAGACCTTGTCTCAAAATGAAAAATGAAAAGACTAGGCATAGGATGTAGCTTAGTAGTAAAGCACCTCTGAGTTCAATCCCTAGTGCTAAAGGAAAAAAAGAAGAAGAAGAAAAATTAAAATGTGATATTAGATTTTTTTTAATCACAAGGGTTATTATAGGAGAAAGTAGAGGAAATATTCCAGAAAATAAATAAAATGACAAGCTTTTTTTTTTTTTTTTTCATTTAAAAAAAGAGGGGGCAGATTCAAGAAAATTGAATTATTCCTGGAATTTTAACATACTGAATGAATTAGAGAATAGAAAGAGAAGAGAATGGGAGAAGATGGAGGACAGAGAACTGAATTCATCAGTTCAATAGAATACAAGATAATTCACCAGAATTGAAAGATATGAGCTTGTAAACTGAAAAGATACCCTAAATCCCCAGCACAATTTTCGAGGGGGGGAGAGTACCAGGAATTAAACTCAGGGGTACTCCACAACTGAGCCACATCCCCAGCCCTGTTTTGTGTTTTACTTAGAGACAGGGTCTCACTGAATTGCTTAGCGCCTCACTATTGCTGAGGCTGGTTTGAATTTGTGATTCTCCTCTCTCAGCCTCCCAAAGTGCTGGGGTTATTGGCACGTGTCACCTGCCCGGCTAGCACAATATATTTTTAAAGATCACTAACTAAAGTCAAACACTGTATTATTCCATTTATGTGAAATATACAGAATAGGTAAATCCATAGAGATGGAAACCAGATGGGTCACTTCCAGGGCCTGGGGAGGAAGGGGTGGAAAGTACATGATTAATGAGTATGGGACTTCTTTTGAGTGATAAAAATGTTTATCTAGAGATGGTTGCACAACATCACGAATGTACTAAATGCTACTGAGTTGTTCCTTTGAAATAATTGTTAGATGAGTTTCATCACAGTTAAGGAAAAAAAGGCCATATACTGAGGAATAAGACATTTAAGAACACCCAGGATAAAGGGAAGATTAAGAAACCTTCCAGAGAAAAAACAAAGGCTCTCATTAATCATAATAAACCCAACTATAATTTAGTAGCAAATAAGCTCTGGAATCTCTTTATTTCCTCTTCTCTCTCCAAAACCTGAAATCTTTTTTTTTTTGTCAAAGCCTGATATCTTTTTTTTCTTTACTTTTAAAAAAAATTTTTAGTTGTAGATGGACAAGATACCTTTATTTTATTTATTTATTTATTTTTGTGTGTGTAGTGCTGAGGATTAAACCCAGTGCTCACACATGCTAGGTAAGTACTCTACCACTAAGCTACAACCACAGCCCCCAAACCTGAAATCATAATAGCTTAATTAGACAAACATTTATTTCTTATTCATGATAGATGTGCATGATGGGAATAGCTTACTGCTCCAAATTGTCACTCAGGGATCTAGACTGATGGAACCTGCCATCTTATGATGTTGCTGTCTTCATGTTTTTAGAGTTTCTATAGTAGGAGGTGAGAGGAGGTAGAATTAGTTCTACTCTCTCTTAAATGCTATGGCCCTGGCTCTCATGCATTCTATAGACTTTCCTCAGTTCTAAGGATTTGAGACATAGTCTTTCTAGGTGCTCAGAAAGAACAGTCAGACCAGGTCTAGTGGAGCACAAAAAGTTTCTACTATGCATGCATACAAACAAACAGCAGTCAACCTGTCATCAGACTCACCTCCTAGGTAGAAGCTAGAAGACAATATTGTGTAAGAAAGGAAATACAATGCTTTCAAAATTCTAAAGGAAAAGTATTTCTTATAGAATTATGTCTCATCAAACTGGCCACAGTGGTGCACGCCTGTAATTCCAGCAGCTTGGGAGGCTGAGACAGGAGAATCTTGAATTCAGACCAAGCCTCCGCAATTTAGTGGGGCCCTAAGCAACTCAGTGAGACACTGTCTCTAATAAAATATAAAAACAGGCTGGGGAAGTGGCTCAGTGGTTAAGCGCCCCTGGGTTCAATCCCAGGTATAAAAAAACAAAAACAAAAAACTGTCAATCAAATAAATGTGAGGGTAGAACATTAATAACATTTTTAGAGGAACAAAGTCACAGAAGTTTTTACCCTCTGTCCACCACTTTTCAGGAAATTATCAGATATGTTACAAAAAATGAGAATAAAACCAGAAAGGAAGATTTAGAATCTAGGGTCAGGGAGTTCTATACAGTATACAACACAGACTAGAGCAGTAAGGTTAGAAGACTGATCAGAAGATGCAGTGCACACACCTATAACCCCAGCCACTCAGGAGGCTGAGGGGGAAGATCCCAAGTTCCATGCCAGCCTTGGAAATATAGAGAGACCCTGTTTCAAAATAAAAAGTGGAAAGAGCTGAGGATGTAGCTCAGTAGTAGAGTTTAGCTCCTGCGTTCAATTTCCAGCAAACCCCTCACCCACCCACACACATACAAAAATTACAAAATTGAGCCCAGCATGGTGGTACACGCTTGTAATCCCAGCAGCTTGGGAGGCTGAGGCAGGAAGATTGTGAGTTCAAAATCAGCCTCAGCAAAAATCGAGGTACTAAGCAACTCAGGCCCTGTCTCTAAATAAAATACAAAATAGGACTGGGAATGTGGCTCAGTGGTCGAATGCCCCTGAGTTCAATCCCCAGTACTAAAAAAAGATTACAAAACTGAGAAAAGGGAGGGATGGATAGATAATGTGATAGATTACCTGGATGTTTGACAGTATCAAGGAATTTTATTGTTCTACTAAAAATTGGACTGTGTTTGAGATAGATACATTACAAACTCCTTTCTGTAAAAAAGGAAATATAATTATAGCATATTATATGACACACATGTAAAATAGTCAATAAGAATACTGATTATAGACTACCAAAATGTAATGCTTGTGAGGATAATAGTAAAGTATCAGAAATTAATCCTGTATAAGATTATGAGTAAGTAATGTCTCAAATGGAAGAGTTTAAAAATCGGTTTATTATTTAATAATATAAACGTAAATAACAAAAAATGACTAAAAGTTAAAAGTTGTTGCTTATAGAAACGAAGTGAATTTCAGGAACAGAGGGCAGCACAGTTGACATTTTACTTCTTAAGGACTAATGCCTTTTAAAATTATCTAAATCTTTTACTTAGAATTCTTATTTTTAAGAAAATAGGAACAAATAGTCTGTAAGAAATGAGTTATGTGAAGTAGCTATGGGCTTATGGCTTTGTAATGATCATGGAGTGGTTTCAGTGGCTGAATGGTGGGTGTGGACCAAGTTACAGCTAGTAAAAGAATAGAACAGTTATTTCACATACTATAAAAGTAGATTGAAGAAGCTGTGTCCAGTGGTACAGATCTGTAATCGCAGTGACTTGAGAGGCTAAGGCAGATAGGTCACAAGTTTGAGGCCAGACTTGGCAATTTAGTGAGAACCTGTCTCAAAATACAAAATAAAAAGGACTGGGGGTGGCTGGGCGCAGTAACGCTCACCAGTAATCCCAACAACTCGGAAGGCTGAGACAGGAGGATTGCAAGTTTAAGGCCAGCAATTTAGCAAGACCCTGTTTCAAAATACAAAATAAAAAGGACTAGGGATATAATTCAGTGGTAAAGCACCCCCAGGTTCAACCCCCAGTACTACTTTTTTTTTTTTTTTTTGGTATCCAGGATTGAACTCAGGGGAACTAGGCCACTGAGCCACATCCCCATCCCTGTTTTGTATTTTATATAGAGACAGGGTCTCACTGAATTGCTTAGCATCTCGCTGTTGCTGAGGCTGGCTTTGAACTCGCAATCCTCCCACCTCAGCCTCCTGAGCTGCTGAGATTAAACGTGTGTGCCTCCGCACCCAGCCCCAATACTACTTAAAAAAAAGAGTAAATTGAAGGAGACCAGTTGGCATACAGGATTTTAAAAGGGGATATTCAGAATATTTATAGTCTCCAGTGAAATGTAGTATATGAAAGTATGACTTCAAATAAATTATAAAGAAGATACATTATACCTTTTCGGAGAATCCTCCATAAAACAAAATTTTTTTAATTTAAATTGTAAAATTTTTCATTTTCCTGAAGTATGTTCTATAGGCATCTTTGTTGAATTCTGTCAGCAGGGCAAAGTGAACTATTGGTATGACACAATTTTTATTCCTTATCTAAGTAAAATTCCTTCTCAGAACTCTTTTATTTCAGCTCAATATCCTTGATTTTAAAAAGGTTGCATTGTTTGTTTCCTCTTATTCCTTCATAAAAAGATCTAGACTTTTTTTGTTTTTGTTTTTAAGTAGTTTTTTATTTTGGAGAATAGTATAGTTTGACTTGACCTATGACTTCAAGTAGGAATAAACCAAACTGTTTCAAGTGGAAAATATACATATCTAGAGCCTTTGTAAAATATATCAGTATTAGACAAAACAAATTGATTCACTGCAATAAACAGCAATTTACTGTCTACTAATAACTGGTAGAGGTTAATTTTCTAAACTTCAAAAGCTATGGAAGTAGGGTATTTTCATATAGGCCATTTCATAGATTTTAAATGTTCTCACCACAAAAAATTATGAGTATGTGAGGTAGTGCATGCATTATTTCGATTTAGTCAATTCACAAGGACTTATTAAAATAAGGCGAAATCTAATAAAAATAAAATGCATTGTCTTCCTACCCACAGTTTTCTGCATTAACGGGATTGCTCTGTCATAGTTTAAATTCTCTTAGTTCCCCTTCCAGGTTCAAGTTTTTGTTCAAGCTTGGTCATAGGAGTAATGTTATCATCTTTAAATTTGGTCATGGAATGTGTTACACTGCCTCGCTCAGGGAAATGCGGCTCCATTTGGGCTTGTATAGTAACATTTATTTTCTTTGGCAGAGAAGCTGATCGTAGAGGGGCATCTAACCAAAGTGGTAGAAGAAACAAAGCTTTCAAAAGGTTCGTTTCTGGTTTTTTTATGGTTTTTGAAAGTTCTTTGGGATAATGAAGAATTTTCAAGGTCATAGTATTTTAACCATCAGCTTATTTCTTGCAGCTTACAAAATGGCCATCTAGTAACAATTGCAGATACTATGTAAAATAGTTGGATTTCTGTTTAAGAATGATTATCTTGATTGGGAAGTTTCTTTCAAAGTGGGCATGTATGTGTGTTTTTGGTTTTGTTTTTTAAAAGTTAATGCTTGTTATGGGTTTCTTCAGGCATTAAAATTGTGTTGTGATCTATCTCACTTCCAGCATTATTTTCAGCTTTGATTTTAAAATTTTAATCAAACACGAGGTAAATCTTATATGATAGGGGAAATGCTTTCAGCTTCACTTGGGGGTTGTAATACCTTTAAAATTCCTTACTTTTCATGTTTTGTTGATTTTGACATCTCAGTTTGATTTAAATAAAAGTAATGACTTTTGTCTGTAGAATTGTCTTATATTTTTAATGAATAGTCCAGCAGTTGTCCAAAGTAGTTTGTTGTATTCATTCTTTCCATTAGTTGTTAGACTTACAGACGAAAAGTGATTTTTAAAGTATCGTATTGTCAAGTCTCTTTTATACTTAAGGAAATTAGGCAAATAAATCTGTGTGGGATGTGCTCATTGTCATAGTAAAACTTCTGTCAGACTTTGCCAGTGTAAAATTTAAAACTAGCAATCCTTTTGGTCAGTTAAAACAATGAATGATAAAAATTTGATACTTAGTTTTAGTACATTTTGTTATGTTAAAGTAAGTGAATTCATTGGCTTTTTTAAATGTCTAAACAGATGTTGTTATTTCAGATATCTGGTGGCTTCTATTCTGAAATTCCTTTCACAGTAGATACCTTATTTGGGGAAAGAATGCATAGAATATGCATCACTAATATTGTTCTGACAAACAGGCGTTGAGTTTCAGAATAGCAAACTATTTTTAGTACAAATGGCAATTTATTTCATCTTATTAAAGGGAGATGAGAGCACACTTTAAAATAGCTTTTTACTTCACCACCTAAATACCTATTCAGATTAGTTGGTTAAGTAGCCAGCACTTTGAAGTGGAAGTTAAAGCTTGGGGGAGGGGAGGAATCAGTGCTTCTTTAATGAAAGAAAAGTACCTTGCTTTTTTAGTGCTACTATTTAATGCATTCTAAATTTCAATATGTTTGCTTCAAATCATGTGCCATTATTGAAAAATCTTTGTGCTGTATTGCTGATGTTATTATTTAATCTGTGTGTAAAATATGCATTGAAAGTTTTTAAAAATATATGATTCATTCAGCAGTTCCACTTCTGGATTTTTATCTTTTTTTTTTAAATTTTATTTATTTTTTTAGTTGTAAGTGGACAGAATATTTTTATTTGGCGCTTTTTTTTTTATGTGGTGCTGAGGATCGAACCCAGTGCCTCACACATGCTAGGCGAGCACGCTACCACTGCGCCACAATCCCAGCCCTGGATTTTTATCTTAAGGAACAAATTGGGCACATGTGCAGGGATATTTCTTTCAGTGTTTTTTGTTTGTTTGTTTTGTTTACAGTGCTGGAGATTGAACCAAGGGCACTCTACCACTAAGCTACATCCCCAGCCCTTTTTATTTTTTTATTTATTTTTTTAATTTTTAAAAAAATTTTTTCTAGTTGTAGATGGACACAATGTCTTTATTTATTTATTTTTATGTGGTGCTGAGGATCGAACCCAGTGCCTCACGCATGTGAGGCAATCGCTCTACCACTGAGCCACAATCCCAGCACCCTCTTTTTATTTTTTTAATTTTGAAAGAGAGTCTCTCTAAATTGCTAAGGCTGGCCTTTGAACTTACTATCCTCCTGCCTCACTGAGTACCTGGGATTACCAATGACATGCTTAGTGTTATTTTTAAAACAAAGAAAGGAAACCATAACAGACTAGTAATAAGGACATTTATTAAATAAATTATGGCAAGTAAGTCTATACCAATGAATAAAATTCATCTTTTAAAAATGAAAATATAAAGGTAAGTTTCATATACTCAGGGATTTTTCTATCAGTTGTCAACATTTTGTTTGCACTTCTCACAGTGCTTTACTCTTTAGAGCAAACTGGATGGCTAAAATATGTTATATTTTAAATGTTTTCAGTCTGGCTATAAAGCTTTTTTTTTTTTTTTTTTTTTTGATTTGGCTGAATTGTCTCTTTTTTTTTAATGCTTTCATTGGTGATACTTTTGGTGAAATTTCTTTCTGCATTGAAAATATCAGTTGCTAAAAACTGACAATTACAAACTATTATAGTCTTAGTATTTCTTCTAGAGGTTTCACCTAATGTAGTCTTTAGTCCTAAATTGTATGTGTTTTCTGTTTAAGGCCTAATTCAGCTTAGTCATTAGAGTAGCTTTGGAAGTAGAAATAGAAAGAATACAAGAAGATAATTTTACCATTAAAAAACTATATGCTTTCAGGCAATTTACTGTGGCTCTTTATTTTTTATTTTTTAGTACTGGAGATTGAACTCAGAGGTACTTGACCACTGAGCCACATCCCCAGCCCTATTTTGTGTTTTAAGCGAAGACAGGGTCTCACTGAGTTGCTTAGCGCCTTGCCCTTGCTGAGGCTGGGTCTGAACTTGAGATTCTCCTGTCTCAGCCTCCCTAAGTGCTGGGATTACAGGTTTGCGTCACCCCGCCCAGCTTATTGTGGCTCTTGAAACCTCAATTTCCTCATTTGTAAAATGAAGTTTCACTTGCCAAATTGTTGTGGGAATTTAATGAAATATTGCTTATTAAGCAGGAAACACTGTTTTCAGGTTCAACAAATGTTAATTCTTTACCTTTTTGATATTTAACCTTGTTTTCTTTCCAAGTAATGGTTCCAATGGTATAGGAAATGGTATATGACCACTAAATTTGTTTTGCCCATCTATGATTACGTCTACCCAAAGATACCTTTTTTAGGATTCCCAGTTTGGGAACAGTTTTGGTATTGATTTGGTAGTTTTCTTCCATTTTCTATATGTTGCTGGTATATATCTTATTAAGTACTGCAGAGAAAATCAGTAATGGCTGTGGATTGGGGAGGGGAGTATTAAAGAGAATTGAACTCAGATGCTCTATCTCTGAGCTATATCCTCAGCTCTTTTTATTTTTTATTTTGAGTTGCTGAATTGCTAAGGCTGGCCTGGAACTTGTGATCCTCTTGCCTAAACCTCCCAAGTTTCTGGGATTACAGGCATGCACTACCACACTCAGTGATTTTTTTAATACTAGAAAGTTAGGTGCCACTTCATAACTGAAGAATAGATGTTTTGAAAATAAGTAAATGCTCTAACTGAAGAATAGATGTTTTGGAAATAAGTAGATAGTCTCACATTTGTTCGCTTGATCCTGTGTTTCATTCTGGTTTTTTTTTTTTTTTTTTTTTTTGGCACCAAGGATTGAACTCAGGGGTACTCGACCACTTAGCCACATCCCCAGTCCTATTTTGTGTTTTATGTAGAGACAGGGTCTCACCGAGTTGCTTAGCACCTTGCCATTGCTGAGGCTGGTTTTGAACTCGTGATTCTCCTGTCTCAGCCTCCCAAAGTGCTGGGATTACAGGCGTGAGCCACCACGCCCAGCTTGATCCTGTGTTTCATTCTGGAATAGAATTGGTTTGCCTTTATATAAGAAGTGTCATATCAGGGGGCTGAGGCTATGGCTCAGCGGTTGAGCGCTTGCCTCGCATACGTGAGGCACTGGGTTCGATCCTCAGCACCACATAAAATAAATAAAGATATTGTGTTCATCTACAACAAAAAAAATAAAAATAAAAATAAAGAAGTGTCATATCAGGCCACACAATAATGGACTGTCATTTGACTTGCTGAAAACTTGCATTCTTATTCCAAAGTAGATGTATGCCGTCAATCAAGTTCCTTTCTTCCTTCATCTCTTTCAGCACTGTTTTATGCATGGAAAATGTGGCAGTTAATGAAACAGACAAAGATCCGTGCTCTTAAGGAGCTTACATTTTAGTGACATCTTGATGAAAGATTTGATGCCCCACATTTAAGGCTATTTTATATCGCAAGCTAATACTCTAAATATAGGACAAAAGTTCCTTCTAAGCCAAAAACATTTTGAAAATATATACTTGATTTGCTTCAAAGTTAAGATCATAAAATTGCCAAAAATACTGAAGTCAGAGGAAAGTCATTTTCCTATCTGTTATTCCAGAATGGTTCTTTTTCTACCCATTTATAGAGATTAGGTGTATAAGCCTGTTTTATTTGAGAATGTAACTTTGTGATCAAAACCAGAACATTCAGAAATGTCTGTCAATGGCACACCATAAATGTAGCAGAGGTCACAGGTTAGGTTCCCATGGGCCTTGATGATCAGTAATTCACTTCTAATCTAAGCTCCCTGTCACTCAGCAGTTGACTTTGACTACAAATGGCCTTGAGAAAAGAAGCAAAGTTTTTCACAAGTTAAACCGCAAATCCTAGGGATGTTTTAATATGAAACAGCCTTAACAAGTTATATTTTAATATATTAAATATTTTGACAGTAATAGTGGTCTTAGATGTATTTCTAATTTCTTTCAAAATGGAAAATATCTCAATTAGAAAACAATATATATAGTCACTGCAAAAATGTGAAATAATGTGTAACTATCTGAAATTAATAAATGTTCACCATGAACCCTTCTGGGGTTATATTATACATACTACTCTTTTACTTAATAGTAGAAAGTGTATCTTGAATATTTTCCATTCCATAGTATACACGTTTCATTTTCCCGTAATCAACAATACAGTATTGAGTATCAATATACCTTATTTATACCATACATAGAAAAAGTACTAGAGATGAGTTTGCACATTTAAAATTTTGATATGTATTTCCACAAATAGTACAAACACGTATTATTATAAGAAATAAGCATACACTTAGTGAATTTGTAATCCCACTAGGAAAATAAAATACGTACACATAGATTTAGGCATGGTGGCTCACGCCTGTAATCCCAGCAACTCAGGAAACTGAGCAGGAGGTTTGCAAGTTTGAGGCCAGCCTCAGCAACTTTCAAAAGAGCCTTTCTCAAAAACAAAAAGTTGGAGGTGCAGCTCGATGGTAGAGCACCCTACGTCCAATCCCCAGTACCACACACACACACACACACACACACACACAGTATATGATTAATTGCAAATAAATAAATAAGACACAGAAAATTAGTAATAAAAAGGAATAGCATCCTGAAGAAATGAAAAGTGTCTTAGAGGTAATGGGACCTTCAGCTCTATCTTACAGAATGAATAGGCCAAGTAGAGAGAATGGCTATTGAGGGTAGGGAAATACTTACTCAAGTAAAAAATTTTAGACTATTATGAGCTAGTATGCTTCCCCTATAAAGAAGCTGGCATGGGGCTGGGATGGTAGTTCAGTGGTAAAGCGCTTGCCTTGCATGCGTGAGGCACTGGGTTCAATCCTCAGCACCACATAAAAATAAATAAATAAAGATTTTTTTGTCCATTTACAACTAAAAAGACATTAAAAAAAAAGAAGAAGAATTATTGGCATGACTCAAGCAAAACTCCTGTGGGAATTAATGGAGGGACTAACAGCTAAATTCTGCAATATAAAGTTTACCTGAAGGTTTGTGGAAAATTAAGATGCTACAGGATTTGGGGCAGATAAATTGCCTTCTCTGTAAATGCTGACCTAAAGAAGAGCATATGCAGATATGCTATTACAGATGAGAATCTGGAGCCTAATTAATTGCCAGTTATCTTTAATAAACTGTTGGCCTATAATTAGGATTTTTGAGAGCAACTAGTTCAAAACTAGGCCTAGGGTGTCTTCATTGGACCTGGCAGAGTACCCCTTGCAAATAAGTTCCAAACTTTTAAAACGTTTTTCCTCAGTGTGATTCATAGTTATGTTTTTTAAAGAAATAGATTGTTATTTTCTTATTCTAATGGGTATTTTATAACAAATGTGATTTTTTTAGGATTTTATTATATGAGTACAAATATTACTAAGGCAACCTTCTAGCTAGTGTTTTTATATGATAAAGCCTTTTCCTTTCATCCTCTTCATACAGTGTCCACATTGTACTGGGAATTTTGCTATATTTGTTGCAGTTCTCTGAATACTTCAACAAAGCTTGCTTCATTTTTATTTCCAGTTGGCAAGTGGACAACCTTGAACAAAAAAAGCCCCCGCCCTCTGCATAGCAGGCACAATCCACATTATAATTTAATGTGAGCTGCGTGTAATAACCAGCATTCCATTTTGGACTGGGGTAGTGACAAAGTAAGATTCAGTGATCTCAGTTAATTTTAAAAGTACTTTGCATAGTAGTAGATTTTGAGCATTCATATCCTGAAGCAGTTTTCTTTATATAAGGTATTTAATTATAACAAGCCTTTTACTTTTATGTTTTTTCTTGGTAGAAAACCAGGCAAGAGCAAAGGAATCTGATTTATCAGATACTCTGAGTCCAAGCAAGGAAAAAAGCAGTGACGACACTACAGGTGAGTTTTAACTTAATGTTTACAAATCTACAGATATTAATAGCAGTTTAGGTACACAGGTTAATTTAGATGGAAATTTCAGACTTTGTGTTTAGGAGAAAAGTAGTGCTTTCATTTGTCAAGTCACTCCCTTGACTGTTAGATATTTCTTTAAAAACTATTTTCAACTATCCAACTATAGTAGCTACGTAAATTTAGTTACTTATTTTGATAATAATAGATTGCTGATAGTTCTGAGTGCTGACTATAATTATCTTTTTTTTTACCTTTCTATAGACGCCCAAATGGATGAGCAAGACCTAAATGAACCTCTTGCTAAAGTGTCCCTTTTAAAAGGTATTTTAATAGTTTTTATGACATTATAAACCAGGGCATCTGATTCACCTTTGCCAGAAAAATCTGCTGTATATTTTGTGAAGTTTTAAGTTTTAGTTAAGAGTTTAAAATAGATTCTGTCAAGTAGCAGGAACTAAAATTTAAAGTGTTGATATTGGTGTCCAGTACTTTAAAAAATTGTATTTAACATGTAGAATAATTTGGATCACAATTTTGAGATTATGAAGGGCAAAGCAGGAAGTGATAGAACATGAAATGTAGCTGCGGTTTTGTTTACATTTATCTCTCTGATAAGAACTTACTAGCACTATTAACATAGTAATGATAAGGTAGAAACATTAACTTTCTAGAATCACCTCTTTGTTGTTTTAATATGGTAGCAGTATAAATTTCCTAATTTTCTAATCTCCCTAGTTCTTAGGGCACTCATCAAGAAATTCTGGACTGAGAAATTTTAGATATGGTTAAAATAAACAATACATGTAATTAAATATTTTACTTGTCTCTAAAAAGGAAGTACATTTATTTCTTGATATTTGTTTAGATGAAATAGGTAGAAAATAAATCAATATTTATGAAAGTGTCTTTAAAGTACATTGGTGTGCCTTATTGATAAACCTGTGATTGTCAGCATTTATTCTCTTTTATATTGCCTTATTATACACAAGAAAAATTGACATATTATCAGCCCAGTCAGTTAAGCATATCAGAAGTGGTAGGCTAACACCAAGAAACTTTCTGGGACCACAGCAACAGTAAAAGCCTGAAGAAGTTTCTTTTTAAAGAAGTGCCTATTGTTCTGGCTAGGGTATTTAGAGATAACACAGTCAGACCCTGAGCTTTGAGATTATATTTGAAAGGAGACCTAGTTTCACCCTGAAAGACCCAGCTGCTGACCTAGTTGTATAGTGATAGAGATGGAGAGCAATTTTCCAGATTTTCTCAGTTTCTTTTAATCTGGACCTCCTGGCTTTCTTTTTTTCCCCATAGATACTGAAAATCACAAGCCTTCTTGGACTACGTTTTTTATTTTTTATTTTTTGGTACCGGGGATTGAACTCAGGGGTACTCAACCACTGAGCCACATCCCCAACCCTATTTTTGTGTTTTATTTAGAGACAGGGTCTCACTGAGTTGCTTAGCACCTCGCTGTTGCTGAGGCTGGTTTTGAACTCACGATTCTCCTGTCTTAGCCTCCCAAAGTGCTGGGATTACAGGCGTGCACCACCGCGCCCAGCCTTAGACTACCTTTGATTGAATTCCACAACCAGGGAAGTTCCTGAAGTCTGCTGGCCCAAACAGCCAATTGCCAATTTGTTAAGTTTGATCATGGTTTCTAAAATATTTACTGATCGATACTCTTCTTAAGGGACCTTTGATGTTAATAAGGCTTGCTTTTTTCCTACTGTCATGGTAATAAATATGTTAATATTTGTACAGAAATCTCGTCTCCGAAATGCAATACCATTATTATATAAAATGTTGTTTCTCATACTGAAAAAATATATCAGAACCCGTGGGCATTTATGGGAACATGGAAAAGCAAGAACGGATGTGATGAATAATGAGCCTCCCTCATACAAAAGTAGCAATTTTTTTGGTGTTTTGTGCTACAAAAATTTCTCAGAGATCTTTTTTGCAGCCAAGTACAGATTAGTTTGTAAGTAGCATTTTTGATTTGTAAGTAGCATTTAGTGCTTTTGTCATTTTTATTTTTGTCAGTCTATTTTAGATTTGATTTTAATCCCATTGCCTACCACAATGCAAGTTATTCATTAAAATTTAGTTGTTTGATGAATTAATTAATAATAGGCCTCTTACATCTAAGTTATGAAACCTCAAAACCATTAGGAAAGTAACACATTCTAGCTACAGTGCTAAGTTGATCCTGACTTTGCCATTTATTTGTAATATGTCATTGGGCAAATTGCTTAACCCCGCTGTGCTTTAGCATTTATTTTTCTCATTTATTAGATTGGGAAAAATGGACTTCATAGAATAAGGAGTGAGGAGTACATGCAACAACATATATAGATCATGTACCATATTGGGAACATAACATGTCAACCACCATAATGAAGACACATGATGGTGGTGGTGATGAAGAACTTGGAGTAACTCTTCAACTATCTGTTGAAGAACTTGGAGTAACTCTCCAACTATCTGTTGGAGAACTTGGAGTAACTCTTCGTTAATAGAATAAAAGTGTGGGGTTTTAAAATATTTCCTACTTTATCTTTTAGGAAAAAGCAGTTATTGGCAATGGATATTTTAAAATAAATAATACATTTGTTACTTATCCAGATGTCAGGAAAAAAATTTTTAAACCTTTATTTTATTTATGTGTTTTGTATGTAGTACTGAGGCTCGAACCCAGTGCCTCACGTGTGCGAGGCAAGCGCTCTACCACTGAGCCATGACCCTAGCACCCCACCCCAATTTTTTTAATCTGTTAGTGTCACAGGAAATCTAAAATCTGTCAAAATGACAGATACTGACTTTCCACAATATAGCCGGGGTTGAGGTGGGGACAGGGAGAGAAAGCTAGGGGAGAAAAAGAGATTTGAGATTTGAATATGCAAGATATATGTGGAAGGAAGGTGAGTATACAAATACTGCTAGTAATTCTTTCAGCTGCTATCAATGAATATGAGTCAGAATTTCTTTAACCTTGCTTTAACTAAATTGACAGAACCCTCAAATTTTTTCTTGTATTTCTATATGATAGCTAACTTTTGTTAATGAAATAGTATCTTTATCAACACCTATTGAGAGATTTTGCAGCTTGATTTTAAGAACAGACCCAAGTTGAGTTAGTCAATGATTGGATAAAAAGAAAAATCACCCAATTTGCCAGCAGGCATATTTTAGAACTTTCTAAGAAATAATCACTATAAATGGTGATTATGTTTTTTTCTTTTGTAAGGGTTTTATAAATTATTAAAAATAACGTATTTAATGAGACATAATATAAACATACAATTGTGTATGGGTATGCTTTGTAGTCTTTCTAATTAGCTTCAGTGTCTTAACATAATTTTCTCATAAGGGAAAGTTATAAATTTTTATACCTCACTGTTAACTTTTAGAGTTATAGAAAGGAATTACAAGTGGCCCATTTGTTTTCCTCTTAAAAATACTTTACCTAAGCCGGGCATAGTGGCACGCACCTGTAATCCCAGCACTTAGGGAGGCTGAGACAGGAGAATCGCGAGTTCAGAACCAGCCTCAGCAATGGCGCAGCGCTAAGCAACTCAGTAATATTCTGTCTCTACATAAAACACAAAATAGGGCTAGGAATGTGCCTCAGTGGTTGAGTACCCCTGAATTCAATTCCTGGTACCAAAAAATTAAATTAAATTAAAAATAAAAAAAATTTTTTTTAAATGCTTTACGTAACTTCCTATGCCATAATTTTCATATTTTATTATTTTCATTTTTAAAGAACAGCAAAGCTTTACTGAGAATTATATATTCTTCATTTTGTTCATCTAGGATTGAGAAAATAATCTAAAGTAGACAAAGCATTCATCATGAGATATAAATAAAATTGTAATAGCAATAGTACCTTTTTCCTGATTTTTAAAAAAATGTTTTTAGTTGTCGATGGACCTTTATTTTATTCATTTATTTATATGCAGTGCTGAGGATCAAACCCAATGCCTCACACATGTGAGGCAAGCACTCTACCACCAAACCACAATCCTAGCCCCTTTTTCCTAATATATTAATCATTTCAATAAATTTATGCCTTTCTCCCCTGTGGTACTGGGGAGTGAACCCAGTGGTACTCTACAACTGAACTGTATCACCAGCCCTTTTTATTATTTTTATTTTGAAATAGGATCTCACTAAATTGTGCAGGCTGGCCTTGAATTTGTAATGCTCCTGCCTCAGCTTCCCAAGAAGCTGGGATTACAGGCATGTGCCACCATACTCAGCAACTATTTATTGCTCTTTTGACAGGGCAATAAAGACTAGATCAAACCACAGTTTCTGTATATGCACATTTGAAATCATCCCTCACCCCATACACCCCTGTGGGGAAAAAATTTTTTTTTGATGGAATTCATGGGCATAATAGCACATGCCTATAAACCCAGCTATTTAGGAAGCTGAGGCAGATTACAAATACAACACTAGCCTAGACAACTAGTGAGACCCTGTTTTAAAAGGAAAAGGACTAGGTATGTATTTCAGTGGTCAAGTATTTGTTAAAAATAGTACTAACATTTACAAATATATGATTAGAGTGGGAATAACACTTGTCAAGAGTCAAGTGTGCGGGGCTAGGATGTGGCTCAGTGGTAGAGC
>PVHX01014837.1:0-48886 GCA_004024805.1 Geosciurus inauris
AAGGTATTTAATATGAAGAATTTAATCTGCTTATAATTTTGTGCAAAGTTAGAAAAATTATGATTGTAACAATTTTTTCTATTTGCCTCAACAAATGTTTTCAGTGAACAGTGTGTACAGCTTCTGAAAATTTGTTTTTTTCTGTTATGTTTGATAACATGTATTAAAATGCAATTTTTGAGAAAAAATAAAAAAAATTCTGTTCTCCAAAGTAGATTGTCTAAGGTACATATTTTAAGCACTGAACATTTGCAAGGATCCAGTATTGCTAATGCTTGTTCATGACAAGAAGGGAAAGAATGGAGCTATGGCCTTATTGGAGAAGTTAAGTGCTGAGAAATGGCCCTTTCCTCCTTGGATTTTATTTTCTTAGAATATATTAGTCCTTGGACATGGCTAGATATCACAAGACACACACTCCTACTTGAAGTAATTCACAGATGCAAAGACTTAATAAGTTTCTGCCAATGGAGCTGAGTACTCAGAAAGAGGCCAGAGGATGAAAGGAAACAATCTTTCTATCATAATATTTATTCATTGTTTAAGTATTCCTTGAGTATCTATGGTACCTAGAAACTTGATAAGCCCCAGGAACTCATAATTTTTATAATATCAATTTCCCCCACACTAACTTTAATAAAATAATATTAAAATTCTCTTTTGCAGTGTTTATTGATTGAGTTTTTTGAAACGGGGTCTCACTATGTATTCTGGCTACCCTCTGATTCCTGGGCTCAACTGATCCCCCTGCCTCCACCTCCCAAACAGCTGGGACTATAGGCATACACTCCTATGGCAAGCTGTTTAATTTACAACAGGAACTTTTCCCCATCTTGCAATGAAGAACTATTCTTAAACTCTAGTCACTAATCTTCCCTAGGGGGAAGATGCTCCCAATTGATTGCTCTCCCAGGGCCAGAGATGCTCCCAATTGATTCATGCAATACTGTCCTACCAGGCAGTCCAGATAGGAGGAGCTGATAAGAAGCACCTGGTGGAATTCTCTCCTTGAACTGGGTGCACCAGTTAAATGCGGTGAAACTCACCTTTGTTTGCATGCTGTTTCTGTGTGACTACAGACCCTCAGATCCTTTACCTAGGAAACAAGTGATTGCTTAGAGTAGCATGAGACAAAATTGTGTCAGAAAAGAGTGTAACACCAATCAATATTTTATGGCCATATCATTTATCATTGTATTATTGTGCTAACATAATATTTTCATATTCCTATCCTAGTAGTATCATTCCACCACCATTATTATAATTGAGAAGCAGAAAAGTGTGGGATTCATGAAGAAATTCCAGAACCATGTACTGATAATCTCAGCTGTGCCAGTAACTAGGAATTTATTTAATCTCTCTGTGCCTCAATTTCTCCAACCTTCATACAAAGATAATAGTAGCACAGCTGCAGAGTTGCATGAAGATTCATCTAATTAAAATAATTTAAAGAGAAAGAAGAAGAAGTTCCAGGCATCCAAAAGGACTACTTAATGCCACTATCATTAGTACATAATGACTAGTTATAGAAGTAACTGGAGCTCAGTTGGGTGAAGTGACTTGACCAAGTTCAGAGTGGACACTCAAACATGGCATTCACAGACCTCCTTCACTTATTAAGCAACAGAAATAGTAACACAGAAAGCAAAGCATGCAGCAACATGTATTTCCATAGCTCCTTTCTTTCTGTTGTTACTACTTTTCCATCAAAGGTAGCCTGAAGAGCCAAAACAATTTTTAGCAAATAGAACAAAGCTGGAGACAACATGCTCCCTGATTTCAAAACATATTATAGAGTGATTGCAATCTAAACAGTTTGGTATTGACATAAAAGTAGACAGACAGAACAGGATAGAAAGCCAATGTAGAATCTAATAAAATAATCATGATAGTGCTTTGAAACATCATGAAGAATTATATCACACAAGCATAATGTTCATTATTATATATTTTTTATTCTTCCATTTTTATTTTCAGTGTATTTCATTTTTAGCTACAAAGAAAGGACCATATGTCTCTCAGTGGTTTTTTTTTTTTTTATCTTGTTGGCTTCTAAAATGATTTTTTCTTGGAAAATATCTTAAATGAACGGTCACAAAAAGTTTCTTATATGTTCTTGAGAAAATTGTACCAATATTTTTCTTTAAAAATTCAAATCTCCAAGTTATCTTTCTTAATATTTACTCTGCAATATTTTATTTCTGCTTAATTGAAGTTTACTAAGTCTGTAATACAAAATGGAAAATATCTGTTTATGAGTCAGTTCTTTATTTATAGTCTTCTTGCTTTTTAATGGAACCTTTGAATCTAGGCCACACAATAGTTTTGTAGAAAAATCATTTTGTATTTCTTGAGGAAAAAAAAATGCTTTGTTAAAACCTATTCATATATGTTTTCAAAACCTAAAAACTAGATAAATAAAAATAGTTTCTTCTAAAAATGTAAACTGTGCCAAAGCCAAGCTGCAAAGCACTCAGAAAATTTTAGTCTATTAGTAAATATTTCAGTGACATTTGGATTAATCAATTTCCCAGAAAGGGGAAGTTAAAAATGAAACAATACTTAGCTGGGGAAAAACATTTTTTTAAAAAGAAGATATGAAGCTAGTTGCTTCAAATAATAATAAGAAGAAACAAAGTCTCAAAAAGGCCAAGAAGTGATAGGAAGCAGAAACATCAAGAAACCTAAAGGCAAAAAAGGGTTTTCCCCTGGATGGTTGTACATAGAAAGTTTTCAGATTTCTTGTGTTAGAGGAAAGAAGGAAGTAAATTTTAAAAACAAAAATCTTTAACAGAAAAAAATCTGAATAGTACATTGCTTGTAGGTGTTCACTGGAGGGCTTTCTGTAACACAAAAAAGATATTTGGTATGATAAGTTTATTCAATCTTTGTAGGGAAACAAATCTAACCAAATCAGACTTCACCATTAATGAAATGGATATTTTACTCTACCTGGGTTCTTTTATTTTTTATATCATATTCCAATTTGAGTTTTCTCATTTTAAATATAATAAATTAGCAATTTTAGCAAAGATCATTGTACTATGGTAATAAAATCTTACTTTATAGACAATCAACAAATTAAAACTTTTACCTTAATTAATTATGCATGCCTAAGTCAGTCAGTCTATTAGAACCCCAAATACTTCACCTGACAACACCATCCACTTATGTCCACTTGCCACATTGCCAGCCTAAGAGAAAATATACACCAGATTGTTGGCCAGGGAAATTTGAACCAATGAAGAATTTGTCAAATGTTAAAAATTCTGCAATTTACTTGCTTCAGTGGGCCTTATTTGTGATCTATCTTCACAAGATAAAAAAAAAAGTACCTCTTTCTATACATCTGCTGGAAGAGCTATCCCAGTCAGAAGGGAATATAACCAGCTGAAGATTCTCAACAAGACAATTGGAAAAATCAAGAATGTACATCAGATGGTAATTTGGTAACCACAGGAGTGGAATCTCTGGTCTTTACGTTCTCTGAGACATATGTCAC
This sequence comes from Geosciurus inauris, assembly GCA_004024805.1. NCBI lineage: Eukaryota > Metazoa > Chordata > Mammalia > Rodentia > Sciuridae > Geosciurus > Geosciurus inauris. The sequence continues at coordinate 3,503 of PVHX01014837.1, forward strand.
ATGACACCCACTTGGCATGATGGACACTATTATGCTTATTTATTTGATATGAGAAGAGCAGATTTTACTGGACCATATCTTTTCATACATGCAGAATTCCCACTGAAGTAAAGAACCCTTCTGTTTACCATTGAAGTTTATCATCATTCTGTTTATCATAATGAAGTCAATGGGAGCTCTGTGTGTACAAGGATCTAGGCAGCCAGCAAAATGAAGCTCTAAATACTACAAGTCTGGAGAGAGGCCAATGATGAACTGGCAGGAAAACGGAATTACCATCTTGCCTTTACAGCTGGTCTCTTCAAATGGGATTGGAGACTATCAGAAGATGCCCTGCAAAAACAGTACCTCTGGGCAACAGAGGACTGGAGCTGCATAGCTGTCAGTCTGCTTCTGGATCCAGGGGACCACTTTCCTAAGTCCTTTGTGAAATCAATTAATCTACGGTGAAAATTAAAGTGAAGCAAAGTTATCTTGTAATAAAAAAAAAAAGTACGTCTTGTAGAGAAATGGTAAATTCAATAATTCAAAAGGAAACTGGCTGAAGCCAGTGATGTTAGCCACATTACATCATGAGGTTCCCTCCGACCCACCCACACCCACCACAAACACTCATTTTCTGAAGGGCAAGATTGTCTCAAGGTCTTATCGGCACTAACTGCATTACCAAGGCACAGAGAATACAATCAGATCTCTCTCCTTCATAATGTAGATGTTGTCTTTTTAAAGCAAGCTTGATTATATTCTGAATAGGTCAGTCTGTGTGCCTGACATTTCTCCTCAGTTTCCTGTGACCTTTTAATAAGAATGACTTGGTTTCGCACTGCAGAAAATGGAACTGTCCCTTTTCAATCAGTGAATATGAGAAGCACAGTTTGAACATATCACATTTTCTGTACTGCATTATTATTCATACAACAACAAAGTCAATGAAACTCTTTCTTTAAAAACATGTGTCCTATTTGGCTTTCATTTTACCTTCTTCTGCTGCTCATTCACCTACATTGGTAAATATTTAAACAAATGTGCAGTCACATTTGCTCAGGGAAAGTGACAAATTAATAAAGTCTCTGTTGAACAAATCTGACTTTTATAATGTATGCTTAAACAGATGTCATCTTGAATAGTATTGCAGAAAATTATTAACATGGACCTCCCATGGTTATAGAAAGACAATTATCAACAGCAATCCAATTTCTAAAATTTCAGAAATGTTTCTCTTTATTAGGTTTCAGTGACAGTGGATTCAACCAGACAGATCATCAGTGCCTGGATGAACAAAAGAATGGCCCCAAGCCCACTGAGATAATGCAACAAGTTCAACACCTTGGAGACCAGCCTCCTTATTCCCCACCAGAAAACTGATAAGCCTGTGAAACTCATAACAGGTATCCATCATGTACAGTCCAGGAACAGAGGGTCTCTTTCTCTGGTGAATTCACATGTGGTGGAAAGGAATTTCACGAACACAACTGAACTGGATTTCCCAAAGTAGAAAGTTCATGTGACTGATTACACAGAGTAAGCCAAAGACTGATAATTAACCTTGTGTGATGTACACAGAGAATACCAGCCATAAATTCATATCTGGGAAATGAACTGATAAATAAACCAGTATATTTTTAACACTCATGGTGTGAAGATGCATGTGAGGCACGAACTCTACACTAGAGCACCCTGCAAAGAGGGCCCCTGTCCTTGTTGGAGACCATCAACAAGTAAAAACTAATGAGAATATAATTGCAAGTTGAGGTACATGATATAAAGAACAGAATGCACCGGTAGAGAAACATGATCCAAGTCAGGAGTTGGCAGATTTTTCCAATGAATTGCAAGACGGTAAATATGTGGGGTTTTACAGGCCACATTTGATGGCTACTGCAATTTTATTTATTTATTTTTTACGGTTCTTTAAAAACATAAAAAAATTGACATACCTAGTTTAAAGGCCTTACAAAAATAAGAGAAAGGCCAGAAGCAGTCTCATGAGTCAGTTTTTCAACCCCTAATAGCAAAAGAGGAAGATGGGACCTAGAAAACAATTATGCACCAAGGCTTAAGGTGGGGAATGGAAGCCAATGTAGGTAAGGTCATCTTCTACTAAGAGAGAAGGGAAGGGAGCTCTCTAAAGGCAGAAGGAAGCCACCAGAGACTTTTGAGCAGAGGGCAATATCATCCAATTTATGTTTTTAAACAGCCGGTTTGACCCTTGTATATAAAATTAATATGATTTTTGTAAACAGAGTGGTGCCTGGGGCACAGTGAGAAGAAACAGATGGAAGGCAGACAGAAAGGATGGGCAGAAGGCGGGAGAACCAGGAGAAGGCAGATCTCCTATAGGCATCTTCCATCAAGTTGCTTCCAAGAAACTTCTGGTTGGGCTACTGTTCCTGGCCATCATTTTTATTGTTTTTACTTCCAACGACCCAATTGTCAATTAAAATATATTCACTTTTCCTAATGTGATTATTCAATCAACAGTTTTTTGTTTTTTTTTTTAAAGTTTAAGTATGTCTATTTAGAGGTAAATCTGCATGCATATGGATCAAATACCTTAGAAAGATTTAAGAGATACTAACATCATCCTTTTTTCCAAGTTTACCCCTCTTCTGAAAAGGGAATAAACTTGATTAGGCATGCCTGGACACAGAGGAAGCAGAAATCAATTGGTGACTGTCTCCAGGATGTGACTCACCCTTCTACCCTCACGTATTTCCCTGCCTTGCCTGGAAGACGTGGTGCACTTCTGCCAAAGTCACCCCTCCTATAAAATTGAGCCCAGCACTCACCTTTTCCATAAACCTTTCCAGAAGGAAGGGCATTTTCGCCTGCTCTAACCAGAGATCACAGGTATGCACTCCTGTGCTTTGAGTCTCCTCTGTGGACTCAGCCTCTCTTTTCAGCTCCAGGTACTTATTCTTACTCTCATTTCCCAATTCTCAGTCAAGAACACTCACATATTCCAGGATGATGTCTACTTTAAGACATTTCCCTCAAAAGGGCTACCAAATTTGATAGTAAGGAGAATAGCAGAAGTCGGAATAATCTTATGAAAGGACACTAGTAATTATCATTTGTGATAACAAATTTCAAAGTGGAAAGCTCCCAAAATATTTTCCCTGACTCACATATTAAGGGCTTAGGAAATTCCCACCACTTCCTTAGGTTAAGCCAATAATATTCAAACCATTTTACACAGAATACCCTTCCCCTTAAAGAACTGTATTTAATATACAGCCAGGTTTGGTCTAATATGTCAGGAACATGCTGTGTACTAACTTTCTCCCTTGGAACAATAAAGCATATTAGCCTATTAAAGACTCCGACCCTGTTAAACTTTATTTAACTCAATCTTTCTATATTTCCTTGACCAAAGATCTATTAAAATACTATGGGGCAGTAAAAAGTTTAGGGATTGCCTCAGTGGGCCTGGGGCAGGTGAGGGTGTTGGAGAGAGAAAGCAGCTCTTATTTGGGGTGGTTATGACTCATCACACTCAATTTCATGTTAAATTGGTTCCTTGTACCAAGAAGGTGACTCTGAGTTAGGCTTGGAGGAAGAAGCCAGGTGAGCCTGACTGGGAAGAACTGGCAGGCTGGGATGGTCAAGAGAAACCTGTGTTACATTGGAACAGAGTCCAAAGGAGGATGGCTGCTCATTCACAAGCAAGCAAATAGCCATTTCCAAAAGAGGACCTGACTCTCATTGCTAGATGTTGTTGGAAGTAGTGGGCTATCTATCAAAATAACTAACTCGTGGTAGGGGGCTCAGAGTATAAAGCACAGGCCCATTAACTCAGGCAGGTTTGGCTTAAAATCTGGGCACTTTCTGGTTTATAGCTGTATGGTTTGTTCAGTAAGTCCTATTTCCTTCAGGTGTAAAATGAGACAAACAAATACAAACATGGAATTTTTAAAAGAAACTAAGTTTCTTTAACCAATATATTATAGCAAATAGGACTATATAAATGGAACATTTGAAAGAACTTAGAAAGTGGTTTCAAGGACCATCCCTAAATTTAGCCTAAATTTAGCCTAAATTTAATTTTTAACAGAATCATCATTTTTTATATCATATTCAAATTTTCCCTCATGCAAATTTACTTTTTAAAATTTTATTTGTTTTTTTATGCTGGGCAAGCGCTCTACTACTGAGCTACATCCCTAGTCCCATACAAATTTAAATGGAGTGTTAGTTTCCCTCAATTATATCCTAATCAAAATATATGTTTATCTCATATCTTATTTTTATAACAACAGATACAATGCCTACTGTTACATAATTCTTCAGAATAAATGGTAATTTCTGCTGGAATTAAAGAAGATGAACTCTGGCCCCATGTCATGGATGAGTCTTGACTTCAATAAATGTCAAAATTATTTATGTATTTCCTAAACACAAAGCTTTTCCATTGGACATACCTCCTGTTTACTTTGTTTTTCTTTTGTGTATTTATTTCATCAGGACTAAAGGGAGGATATTTTTATATATAAAGTTAGATATAAGGTAGAGAGTGAACCAATTTGTGTAACGATGGCATGAAGTGCCTGGTGGACAGTCATCAGAATTCTGCAGCTGCCCAAAATACTAGGAAAAAATCAGCTGTGCTTACAGTCTCTAATTCTGACAGTGAAATGTTTTTGGCCCAGATAACACAGTATTTGCTACACAAAAGCAAAATCAAAACACATCTACCCATGTAAATGCCACTAAAAGAGGCAAATTATATGGAGGTGTTTTTGTTCATATGTCTAACTACAAGCAGCTTAAATTGAAAAGAATCTCATTATCTGAGCCTGCCATATGTATATGTGCGCATAAGTAGAAGGAAAACAAACTCAAAATATCGCCTCAGCGGGTAGGATTGTGAAAGCCAGTCTAGACTCTTTAATTGAAATATTATATATCAGCTTTAATACTTAAGGCACACATATTTCAGAGCTTGCAAGTCCAGAGAGATGTAGGCCACATGCACTTTTTCATGCCTATAATTTATTAAAAATTAGATGATGAAATCTCAAAATGGAGTTACCAAAGTTGGAGTCTGGTTTAAATGTTTCTTGGTGTTTTCTACACAGTAGAGTGACTATAAATAATAATAACATTTTACATTTCAAAAAAGATAGAAGAAAGGATTTTAATGCTTTAACCACAAAGAAATGGTAGATGTTTTAAGGGATAGATGTGTTTACCCTGATATGAACATGACAAAATGTTTGCATGTATTAAAATATCATGTGATATCCTTTAAATGTGAAAATTTTTATATGTCAATTAGAAAAATAAAGAAAGAAATGGAACCAAATGTTTCTACCTAACCATGTAAGATTTTAACACAAAAATGCAAAGCAATATAAATGCTTTCCACAGGATAGTTGTAAAATATATTGTAACTTCCTATAGTAGTGGGAGAACAACAAAAAGCTTCATGATTAGCATTTTACTTTGTTTCTGTCAGAGTTTCCACAATAATATGTGCAACATCACTTTGAGATAGCATCAAATATGCAAATATAAGACCATGGTGAATATTTAGGATGGGGCAAATGTCCCCTCTTTATCATCAACCAGTGACAGTTCAGGCTTCCAGCATAAATCTGTGTATTGATAATGCCCTAAAGAAGGGTCTTTTAAGTGTATACACCTACCTTCACAGTTGGAATTAATATTAGACATAATCTAATTAAATATAACTTAATGATAGATGAGAAAACTGAGGCTCAGGAAGACTTAAATTACTTGTACATAGATACAGTTTATTTATGAGAGTGTAGGATGAAAACCTATGTCCTTCAAGTATTTCCAAAATATTTTATCATGCCTAAGTTTAAAACACAAACCCAAGACCAAGATCTGTTCAACATCATAAGTGGAATGAAGCTGGCCACAGTGGTACACACCTGTAATCACAGTGGCTCAGGGGGCTGAGGCAAGAGGATCCCAAGTTCAAAGCCAGCCTCAGCAATTTAGCAAGGTCCTGAGCAACTTGACAAGATTCTGTCTCAAAATAAAATATAAAAAGGACTGGGCATGTGGCTCAGTTGGTTAAGTGCCCCAGGGTTCAATCCTCAGTATCAAAAAAATAAATAAATAAGAGTAGAATGAGAAAACCTCAATTTGAGCACTAAAAATTTCCAACAGAATTTAATAAATGACTAACACTGAATATAGAACATGTTGTGTACCACCCACATATATTCATAAAGGAGCACTATTCACATGTTGCTCTAATCAAAGAAGCTAGGTAAACATATACAATACAGTGGATGAAAATAAATATGTACAATAAATCTAACTAGCTACTCAGGAGGCTGAGACTGGAAGACCACAAGTTGGAGGTCAGGCTGGACAATTTAGAGAGATTGTCTCAAAATAAACTAAAACCAAGGCTTCAGATATAGGTTATGGTTAGCATGCACAAGGTCCTAGGTTCAACTTATTGTATCACAAAAAATAAATAATAATAATAATAAATATAGAAACACTTTCTAGTAAATTCATTAAAGATGTGGGGAAAACTAATAATACTTAACTTTGCTAGAAGGTCTGGGGGCTTAGTTATATATTAAAACAATGGGAAAGAACTTCTTATTTTATTATTTTCTGTTCTGTTTTTGTAAATGCATGCCTTTCTTGGTTTTATTTTATCAAAAAGTAGCCAAGCTGCACATCTCTATTAAGAAAGCTAATATGCTGCAAATGAATACTATAACTTCTTTGTCATACTCACAATTATCTCAGAAATTAACCATGTAGTAGCTGGGGCAAGTGGAAGTTTCAGAAAATATAAAAAATCAGAATTCAATTGGTATGAAATAAAGTCAATAAAAAGTTCTATTTAACAACAAATGAAAGGTTTTTTTCCAACCAAGATGGAAAACTAGGAATCAGGTATACATTTCCACCTGAAACAATCAAAAACAGGGCAAAATATATATAATAGCCTCCCCCCCCCGCCTTTTTTTTGCACTTTTAAAAATACAGAACACCAGACAAATGCTAGTGATCCCTGAGGGAGGGGAAAAGACAAGCTGAGCTACAAGGATCACCTACAGCTTCTTTCTTTAAAGAGTTTCCAGGCAACAAATTGCTCAGGAGAGCATAACCTAGGCAAATCCAAAGGACTCCCGGAGTGGAGGAGAAAGAGCTAAAGCCCAAGGAAGTCAAAGTTGTTTGAGTTATCAGGACAAAGTATAGGAAAGCAGAGACACTGGTCAGAGAAAACTCCAGAGAATAGCCTTGAAAAGTGATCAGTAATTTCTCTTGAGTATTGATCAGTGCATGCATGTGATAGAATCACCTGAAGCGGGGAAAAGAGCCATCATCTGAAAGGATTTGGGGAAAGAGTACCCAGCAGCACTCACAACACAGTGGATAATACCTGTTCTCACCAACTATACTACACAAACTCATAACTCATGGGGCATTGGGTAAAGTACACAGAAAGTAATAATAACAACAATAACAAAAATAATAATAACAATACTTAAGTGGTGACAAATATCCCTAATCCAAGTAATACACTAGACCCAGCTAATCCTAAAGACAAGACCTGAAGGGTCACACTGCAGTCATGTACCACATGATGATATTTCAGTCAACAACAAAATGCATATTTAGCAGTGGTTCCATAAGTTGTATTAGCTAGTGATGCTGTAGCCATTTTAGTTTGTTAGTATGTTCTATGACATTCACACAATGATGAAACTGCATAAGGATGCATTTCTCAGAATCAATCAAGCAACAACAACAACAAGCAACACGTGGCCATATTTCCAAGTAATACAGCTGACTAAAAACTAAACATAAGAATATTTATAAGGCAAAACTTCAATACTCCAAAAGTAAAATTTATAATATCTGGCATCCAATGAAAAGTTACCACACATGCAAACAAGCAGAAAAGTGTAACCTGTAGTAAGGAGAACCATTAACTAAAAACAATAAAAAATGACATAAATGTTAAATTTGACAAACAAGTACATTAAACCAGTTAATTTAATTGTGTTCCAAACATTCAAAACATTAGAGACATGAAAGATCTAAAGAAGAACTAAATCAAATTTCCAGAGATGGAAACTCTCATGTCTGAGATGAAAAATATATTGGATGAGATTAATAGCTCAGTAGATATTGCAAAAGAAAAAATTATATTTTAAAAGACTGAAGTCATACAAAGTATTTTCCCTAACCACTATGGAATTAAATTAGAATTCACTAACAGAAAACTTTCTGAAAAATCCCTAAGCATTTGGAAACTAACATTTATAAATCATTTTTTCATCAAAAAAAGAAATTGAAAGGGAAAACAGGAAGTATTTTGATCTGAATGAAAATGAAAGCACAATATTTCAAAACCTGTGGAGTAGTACTTAGAGGAAATTTATAACATTAAATACTTATGAAAGTAAATTGAAAAGAAGAAAGGTCTCAAATCAGTGACCTCAATTTCTACCTGAAGAAATTTGGGGGAAAAAAGCATATTAAAGTAAGTTAAAGACAAAAATAGTAAAGATTAAAAACCAAAATCAAAGCAATATGGAGAACTGAAAAATACTAGTGAGAGTCAATGAAACCAAAAACCTCTTATATTTTAGATCAATAACAGTGATACACACTATATCCATCCACACTAATCGGAGAAAGTGAGAGAGAGAGAGAGAGAAATTGCCAATAGCAGAAATGAAAGAAGTATCATCAGAACAGATTTCCAAGTGAATAAAAGGATAATTACAGAGCATGATGAACAACTTTTTGCTAATTAATTTGACAGATGAAATGGAAAAATTCTTAAAAGATACAAACTATCAAAACTCACTCAAGAAATAAAAAATGAATAACCTGAATAGGTCTATTTCTATTGAAGAAATTCAATTTGCACTTAAAAACCATCTGACAAAGAAGAATCTAGGTTCAAATGGATTGACTCTTGAATTCTGCCAAAGCTTTAAGGAACAAGAAACACCAATTTTACACAAATTCTTCCAGAAATTGAAGTGCAGGGAATAATTCCCTTATCATTCTATGATGCAAGCATTACCCAAAAACAGACAAAAAAATTTTTAAGATTACAGGTCAATATTCTTCATAAACATAGATTCAAATATTCCAAAAAATTTTGTACATATTTCCAAAGATATATCAAAATCATATATATTGATGAAGTAGAATTAATCCCAACAATGTAAGGACTTACCACCTTTTCATATTTTAATATTAAAAAGTATTTTTAACTTTGTCAGTTGCTTATCGATTGGACTTTTGCTTTATAGAATTTCTCAGCAACGTTTTGTAGTTTTTAGTGTAAAGGGCTTGTACATCTTTTATTAGAAATACAATTAATTTTTATATACTGATCTTATACCCTGCAACCTTGCAAAACTCACATGCTCGCTTTGCTAGGTTTTCTGTTTTTGTTTTATTTTGTTTTGGGTAGATTAAATTGGATTACCTACATAAACTATCATGTCATCTGTGAATAAAGACAATTTTACTCTTTCCTTTCCAATCTAGATACATTTTATTTGTCTTGAATGTACTGCAACCCCCCCCACACACACACATAGACCATAATATTGAATAATCTAGTTCTTGATATTAACAAGAATCACTCTTCTGCCATTCAATACACTGTTAATTTTAGGGTTTTTGTAGATGTTATTTATTAATTTGAAATTTTTCTCTCTATTCTTACTCTGCTGAGAACTTTTATAGGGAATTGATGCTGGATTTTCTTTAAATTTTTTTTTCACATCAATTAATATAATCACATCAATAGTCACAAAAACTACCATTTAGTATCATGTCAAAAATATGAAATAATTAATGATAAATCTGGCAAAAGATGTGCAAGATTGCACAGTAAAAACTCCAAAACACTGGTGAGAACCTAGAGAAGACCTAAATAAATAAAGAATAACATGGTCATGTGTCAGAAAACTCAGTATTTCATTGATTAAAGTTCCTTTGAGCAGAGATAGAAAGGAAGAGAGAAAGTATATGTGCTGGGAAGCACTCTGAGAAAAGAGAATCCCAGGGAAAAGGAACTGCAAGATCAAATGCCCTAAAATGGGGCACAGGATATGTTTAAGGAACAGAAAGGAGTGTCAGTGTGGTAAGAGTACAGGAAAGCAGTGGAAGAAAGAATGAAGATGAAATCAGAGAAATAGCCTCATGGAAGGCTGATGACACAGATTTTGGAGCCCATTGAAAAGTTATAGACAAAGGAGCATAATGATCTAATTTGGCTCATTGAGAAAGCTATCTCCATAATGCATTGAAAGGATGGCAGTTCAGACCAGGCTGGTAAAGGTGGAAGTGTGAATGGTTGGATTCAGAATCTATGATGGAGAGAAGGCCCAACATTATTTGCTGATGAATTGTATCCGGGTGTGAGAAAGGGAAGAATCAAGACTGAATCCACCATTTCTCATCTAGGTAACCTGGAAGAAAGAATTGCTGTTTACTGAAATGAGAAATATGATAGGAACAAAAGGATGAAGAAGAAGTTAAACGTTTGCTCTAGTTCAAGTTAATATATCTATCAAGATAGCCAGTGGGAAATGTGAGCCTGGTGTTCAGAGCTGTGTACTGGCTGAGGCTGTTTGATCTTTTCAGCCTGAGACTGGATAAATTTATATAGTTAGAGTGTGCGCTGAGCTGTCTTGACGGTAAGAGGTGGGAAAGACAACAAAACTACTAAAACAGAAACTAAGAAGAGTCTAGGTAGGTGGGAAGAGAACAGAGGAAACCGTGTTTGGGAAGCCCTGTGAAAACAGGTGTGTCAAATCTTGCCTCAGAGCAGGGCATAGTGGTGCATACCTGTAATCCCAGCAGATTAGGAGGCTGAGGCAGAAGGATTACAAATTCAAAGCCAGCCTCAGCAATTTAGCAAGGCCCTAAGTAACTTTGCAAGTTCCTGTCTCAAAATAAAATATAAAAAGGGCTGGGGATATGGCTCAGTGGTTAAGTGCCCCAGGGTTCAATCCTTGGTACAAAAAAAAAAAAAAAATCCTGCCAGAGGACTAATCACTGGTTTAGAATGGAACCATCCATCTGTAATCTGAACGCCAACATTTCCATGTGTGACGGGCTCCATAAAAGACTGAGAATAGAGAATTTACAAAAGGGAACATACAACTCTTTTGAGGACATTGTCTGTAAAAGTGAGCAGAGAAATAGCACAAAAGCTAAAGAAGGAATATGAAATAGAGTAAATTGTAAATCTATCAATTTGTATTTGGATAATGGGATTATAGGAGGTCTTCTCCTCCTTGACCCCTACTACTTTTTTTGTATTTGTCTGTATTTCCCAAAGTCCTAAAATCATATATATATGATATAGACATATCATATATATATATTGCTTTCATAAACAGAAAACAAATGAAGTATTGGAAAAATAATAATAATATGTGATTATTTCTCTTCCTTCTTATATGTCAGTCTCCCTGCTATAATGGATTGTACCTATTAGGAAGAGATATTAGAAAATGAGTGTTATTGTTACTGCTTTGGCTATTGTTTAAATAATCTAAACTTCAGTAAAAAGGGACCAGCCATAGAACCTCACAGTGTGGGAGGAAATTCAAGTGTCTTGGATCAGCCTTGCCATGCCCTAGGCTAAAACCAGAAGCTGGTCTGCTTCCTTCAAATCTGGGAAGGTTTTATGTTTGTATGCATCTGTTATGATGATTCATGCTGCTTACAATTATTTTGAATGGAAATTCAAATAATACCAGGCAATTTTGGTTTTTATCCTATATGTCAAGAATCCATGGCCTTGGGTTAACTATTTTTTTATTTAATTCAGCTTGGTTTTTGCTAAGGGTACAAATTCCAGGGAATCAAGGGTCCAGGCAGGTCTAAATACAGTATACACAATGTTTAGATGATGCACTCTGTAGAGAGCACAAACCCTTCAAAAGTGAAGCATCCACTGGTCCAAGCAGACATCCTGTGTTGTCATACTTCCTAATGAAACAAATGAACAAACATATTTTTTGTTGTAAAACAATTTTTTAATGGGTTCAGCATTATTTTAAAAACAGATTGGGCAAACAAATCAAGACTATAGTCTACCACTGGTTCTCTGATCTTGCAATATTGTGAAATGTATATTTGGTGTTTTGTCCCCTTTCCTGGGGTACATTGCCTAAAATCTTTAAAATGTCCAAAGTAATACATGTCTTTTGGTGTGCTGATGAGAGTCAGCTGGTGACTAACAGCCCCTATGTTTAAGGATGGGAGTTGTCACCAGAAGGACCAAGGTAGGATTAGTGGATTAGAACTTTTAGCCAACCTCTGGGGAGTGCAGAGGAGCTGAAGACTAAGTTGATCATCAGTGGCCAACAATGTAATCAATCCTGCCTAGGTGATCAACACTTCCTAAAAACCAGAAAGAACAGTTTAGAGAGCTTTCAGATAGCCAAATACATGGAGGTTCCTGGAGAGTGGTACACTGGACAGAATACATTACCATCATACCTTTTCCCCGTACCTCACTCTATGCATACCTTCATCTGGATCCTTTGTAATACCCTTTATAAGAAACCAACAAATGTAATGTTTCCCTGAATTCTGTGACCTGCTCTACCAAATTATTCCAACACAAGGAGGGAGTTGTGGGGACCTTGATTTATTGCCAGTGGGTCCAAAGCACAGGTAAAACAACCTGGGGCTTGTGGTAGGCATTTGAAGTGGGGCACTTCAACCTATGGAATCTGCTGTCTGTAAGCAGATAGTATCATAACTGAATTGAATTTCAGGACACCCAGCTGGTATCCACTACAGAATTAAATGCTTGCTTGCTGGTGAGGATTAATCTCCACACATTTTAGGATCACAGAAGTGACCCGTGTTGTGAGAGTATAGTAGAAAAAAATGAAATGAGTCAAAATTTGCTTTTCCCACTGGTCTCTCTTTGGAAGTCCTTCTTTTTAAAGTGTTCCTCACAGTGTGAAAGATACCACCTTGCATAAGAATAACATGCAAACAACTCTAGCCCCATGGAGGCTGAGGCTGGCTGTCCAGTAGCATGGCCCGCATCCTTGAAGAGCTCCTATGCTGCTTCTGGTGAGAAGATGTGTCAGTTGGAAATGGTTGGCACATGACTGTTGTTTGATGTCCTTCAATCTACGTTGTTGCTGCCCCAACACAACTGAGTCCTGGCTCTCTTACTCTGCCCCTACATTGTCCACAGCACTCTGCTCTGTTAGGAACATTATCAGAATATCCTCATGCCAGATGCACCTTTTGTTTCATACTCCACCTGCCCTGTGGTTCCTTGTTGATCAGCTGACCTCTGACCCACCAGTTCACCTCCTGGTTTACAGATGACCTTCCCAGCATGTAGGCAGTTAGATCTGGGCTAGCCTCAAGATTGCCACATAAACTTTACTACACTGCATAATAATCCTTGAACAGATCTGTGCCTCATCTAATCCATCATTATATGGGCTGCCTCCCCAGCATCCAATCCCCCTGCTCAAAAAAATTATCAATTTTAATTTGGGAAATATGTTTCTAAAACGTTCCTTTATAGGATCTCCTACTTTTATTGCTGAATAACTTCCATTGCATATATGTGTATCATAACTATATATATATATATATGAATATGTGGGGTGTATTTCTTTATCCATTCATCCAACTTAGGTTGCTTCCGTATCTTGTCTGTTATGAATAGTGCTGCAATAAACATGGGAGTGCAAGTGTATCTACAAGGTGGTCATTTCATCTTTGGATATGTGTCCAAAAGAGGGATTTCTGGATCATCTAATAATTCTATTTTTAATTTCTTTAGGACCACCTTATATTTTCCACATTATGTATCAATCTATAGTCTCATCAACAGTATACAAGGGCTCCTTTTTTTCCACATCTTCATCAATATATCTCATCTCTTTTTTAATCAAATTCATTCTAAATGTTGTGGGCAGTATTTTACTATGGTTTTGATTTGCATTTTCCAGATTATTGATGATTTGGGGCCATGTTCATACAACTGTTGGCTGCATTTATGTCTTTAGGGAAATGGCTATTCAGGCCTGTTTCCCAGTTTTTAATTGGCATATTAGTTTTTCTGCTATCTAGTGAGTTCTTTATATATTTTGGACATTAATCTCTTTTTAATTTTTTTATATTTTATTTTTATTTGTTCTTTTAGTTATACATGACAGTAGGGTCTATTTTGACATATTTATATAAACATGAAGTACATCTTATTCTAATTAAGATCCCAGTCTTGTGGATGTACAAGATGGTGAGATTCACTGTGGTGTATTCATTTATACACATAGGAAGGTTATATCAGATTCAGTCCACTGTCTTTCCTATTCTTATTCTTACACTTACCCTTTATTCCCCTTTGTCTAATCCACTGAACTTCTATTCTATACCCTCCCTCCAATTTTGTTTTAGCAACCACATATTAGAGAGAACATTCATCCTTCAGTTTTGGGGGATTGACTTATTTCACTTAGCATAATAGTCTCCAGATCCTTACATTTAAGAATGTCATAAAGTCATTCTTCTTTATGGCTGAGTAATATATCATTTTGTATATATACCACATTTTCTTTATCCATTCACCAGTTGAAGAGCACCTAGATTGGTTCCATAGCTTAGCTATTATGAATTGAGCTGCTATAAACATTGGGTACATTAATCTCTTAAGAAACATATGGTTTGTGAATGTTATGTCCCAATCCAAAAAACATATTTTCTTTTTTTTTTTATTGGTTCCTTTACTAGTTGGATATATTCCTATTTATTTATTTATTTTGTAGCCTGACTTTTGGTATAATATCCAAAAACTCCTTACCACAGCCAATGTCAAGCAGCTTCCTCCTTTGTTTTCTTCTGGGAGTTTTATGATTTCAGGTCCTACAGTTAGGTCTTTTATCTATGTTGAGTTGATGTTTGCATATGGCATAGGATGATTTATTTCTTTTGCATGTGCATATCCAGTGTTCCCAGCACCCTTTATTAGCCTTTCCTATTATATTTTCATGGCCTCTTGTTAAAAATTAGTTGACTGTTTATGTTTGGATTTATTTCTGTGCTCTCTATTCTGTTCCATTCAGTCTGTATGTCAGTTTTTATGTTAGTACATACTATTTTCATTTCTATAGCTTTGTAATATAATTTGAAATCAAGATGTAAATGACTCTGATTTTGTTTTTCTTTATCAAAATTGCTTTATTTATTTATTTATTTATTTATTCTTTAGCATTGCTGGCAATCCAACCCAACAACACACACATGCTAAGCAGGTATTACAATGTTGAGCTATACCCCTAGACTTTCAAAATTCCTTTGGTAATTCCGATTTTTGTGGTTCCAAACAAATTTTGTAATTGATTTTTATATTTCTATGAATAAAGCCATTGTAATTTTGTTAGCTATTGTGTTCAATTTGTGTATTGCTCTGGGTAGTATAAACATTTTAACAATAGGGATTACTTTTTATGTTGGCAAACAAGCCACATTTACTTCAAACTTTTTACAATATGTAGAGAAATGGATAGGAAAAAGTCATTTGAAAAGTGGTTAGTTTAAAAGATAAAAAGCAGGGTAATTCCCCCATTTGCACCAAGATTCCTAAGCCTTTATTGAATAGTGTAAGTAAAAACATAGATGTGGACAGCACAAACTATCTGTGTCTAACATAAACTCAGTTCTGAGACAGGAGTAAATGTATAGGGTTTGGCAAACCTGGAAATGACAAAAGACCTCTTGGTATATTGAAGCCAGGCTGTTTAGGGGAAGAATTAGTGCAAAAGGATAATTTGCATAATAAATAAGAATTTGCTCTTTCCATCTGCCAACCTTCAACCTGAATATTCTACTTATCAATGCCTTTATTTTTGAATACTGCTATGTGACAGGTACTGTTAACATGCTGAAAAAATAGCAAGAAAGAAGACCAACAAAATCCCTGATTCCATGCAGTTTTCACTATAAAGAGGCTGATAGAGAATCAGGGGCAAAGCCTATAAGACTTTTTAAGCTATGGTAAGAAATGCATATAATTTTATTGCATGTGCAATGGAGAGTGACTGTCTGATTTTAATCAGGAAAACAACAGGATCTTATTTCCACATTTAGAAAACCACTCTTACATCAGCGTGGAGAATGAAATGGTACCAGCCAAGAAAAGAACTAGAAAGATCAGGCAAGAGACTATGTTATTCAACTTTCTGTTGCCGTAGCAAAGTACCTGAGATAAACAATTTATAAGAGGAAAGGTTTACTTGGGCTCATGGCTTCAGAGATTTCAATCCATGGTTGCTTGACCCTATTGTTTTGGGGCTTGTGGAAAGACAGTACAGCATGGCAAGAGCACATGTAGAACAAATTACTCATCTCATGGTAGCAGGAAGCAAAGAAAAAGTGAGGGCCAAGATCCCAATATCTCCTTCAAAGGCATGGCACCAGTAACCTAACTTCCTTCCACTAGGCCCTGACTCCTGAAGGTTTCACCACTTCCTGCTACCAACAAGACTGGCAGCCAAGCCTTTAGTATGTGGATCTTTGGGGGCTTTGTGAGGTCTAAACAGTAACAGAGATTATGTCAAGGCTCTGTGGTACAGGGGATGAGATTACACTCTGGAGTCCCTTGGAATCATGGCTTGTTCAAGTATGAGCTATGTGACCTGCAATAAGTAACTTAATCACCTTATGCCTCTTTTCCTTCATTTATAAAATAGCAGTAATGATTATGCTCATTTTAGAGAATTGCTGGGAGGACGGGCAGGATATGTCATGCCATAAGTGCTCTATATGGATTTAGTTTGGTATTGTTGTGGGTTTAAGTTAGAGATATACTAATGGGGATGGAATACAACAGAGGAATCTGGCTTGGTTTAGAGAGAGTTGTTGGATCTGCTAATATTTTCATATTGAAAGTAAGTAGTGATGAATCAAATGTATTCTCCTAATGTTATGTGTATAGCTTAATATAATTCTTCTGGATAAGAGGTGAGTCATCAAAGAATTGCATTCAATCAGAGAATTGTCAATCTAGAAGGGAACTCACAGCAAACTTAGTTTAGTGGTTTCCAAAAAGTACTTTATGGAGCCCTGAAGGTTTATAAAAGCCTGCTGGAGGTGGCACCTAGGACTGGAGGGGCCTTCCCATGAAAAGTCCACTTGAGGATGGCACAGGGCCTTTTGCTTTTTGGTAAGCATGACATCCTTATAATAACAGCAAAAATTGATAGAAAAAAGAAAATAAAAAACAAGAAACAAGCAATTCTAATGCTCCTTTGTAGATCTTGTAATAAGGCTTAAAGTAAGTGACTAAACTCCCTTGCTATTGAATTACTCTAAATTTTATTTTTAATATCTTTAGTGTCATGGTAAACAACTTGAAAGGAGATGTTAGTTCTTAAAATCTATTTTTTCGTTACTTACCAACAAGGAATTTAGTGGATCACCACTTTTTGTTAGATTTCAGTCTCTAGCAACATTTCTGAGCTCTACCTTTGACCTCCTCCAAAACTTCTCTACCAATAATATCCATTTCTTATGAAAAAATAGTGCAGTTCTTTGTACTTCTTTCCTCTACTTCCAAACTCTAAATTTTCCCTTTTTATATCTAAAATCATACATCAAGGTATTTATAAATATAGACTTTCTTTTTGAAGAGAAATTTTAGTTGCCAACATAATAAAACCAGTATTTTGTATTTCCTGACGATTTAGGCATGGGTGGCAACAAAGCTAAACAGATTCTAAGGTTAACTTCCAAAAAGAGAATGAAGCATTATTAAACTATGCCATTCATCATGTGTGACCACTTCAAGTACAACTTAGATTGGCATTGAACTTTATGGTTCAATCTAATGGGTCATGCAGATGTATTATGCCCAACATCAGCAAACAGATAAGCTCCTTGATCTGGGTGATTCAACTAGTCTAAATCACAGTGTGTGTGAAGGACAGGTTTGATCACTCATGGGAAGGGTGTTGATAAAGACCAAGACAATCAGAATTGGACTGCACCTGCTCTTCTTCTGGGAATTACAGAACCAATCAGGACATGAGCACATGGGGGCCATCCTCCATGCTCTGCAGCAGTAATTGTTAGAGGAAGAAGTATGAGGACTCGTAGGCTGGGAGGGCCTTGCATTTTGCACAAGAATTACTACAAACTTATGGCAGCAAAAATTTTCATTCCAAGCCCTGGAAAAAGATCCTGAGATACAGTCTTCTTTGGCAAGAAATACCTCTAAATACAAAAATTGTGTTTATAGACTTTCCTCAAAAAAGAGATTAGGAACATCAGTTTCTATGGCTGAGCAATTCTGAGCAATTCTAGAAGGTTGACACTGATAGGTTAGAAGAGTTTGTATAGACAAAATAAAGAAAGAGTTACTTACTGAAAGCTTTGGAATTATCTAAAAAACTACAAAATGGTGATTTGGAATATTCTGGTTCATTGTCTCCACAAGGAATTTATAAGTGAACCTATTATGATTTTTCAAATATTTTAGGTTTTAAATTCTGGTGAGTGAATTATTATTAATTGAGGAATATACATGTGCATATAACTTTTCAATTTCTGTTCTGGGTTTTTTGGTTTGAGGGTTTTTTTTGCATAATATATATTATATATTTGTGGAGATAGCCAAGGAAGTTTCCAGTAATAATAAATGCTTTCTTTACATTTTCTATTATAAGTTGTCTTTATGAATGTCTGTGTTGATATATGCATATGAATCTACCCATGCTAAATAAACAAATGTGGATTGTGCATTTTGTTTCAGAATGTGATTCACAGAGGCACAAAGGCAGACATGTTGATTCACAGAGGCACAAAGGCAGCCTACATTCCCTTTAACCCTAGACACTCATGCTCTGCTTTGATGTGCCAAAGTCTAGCTTTGGGATATTCTGCAAAGGTAAAGATACAGCTAAGGAAGGTGAGTAGAGTGAGAGAAGGCAGGTGCAAAGGTTTAGAGACTGCCTTCACCATAACACACTGTCAACAGATAATTCAGTTTTCAGATAGTTATAACTTCCTCCAAATGGAAACTTGTCATAATTATGGTAGTCAACTGAAATATCACCAAAATTAAATGACTTGAGAGAAAGAAATGAAAGGAAACAAAAACAATACATGGTGCTATTTACTGATAGCTCTCATCATAACCATTAGTACGGGTAGACTACAGATGTCTCATTTTTAAATACCATGTTGAATTCCTTTCAATTTTATTTCTATTTTTTTATTTTTGCTCTCATTCAGCATGATTTATTGAAAACTAAAAACTCTCCTTTTGTTTGACCAATAATAATATAACCACCTAGGATGATTACATTTCTTCTTTTTCCATTTGGCCTCGAAAATGTTTAATTCTGTTTTTTTAGGTTAAGCGATCTAATTGTGCTTAAGACAACTTATTTCCATGCTTATTATAGACATTATTATTTTAGAGTCTACGAATTTATATTTACTGTAGCACATAGGCCAACATAACCTATTTGTGATCATGCTGTTCCTCCTACACTTGTGTTGAGTCATGCTGATGACTCTCAAAGTCTTAGCTTCCGCAGAAAATGCTGCCTGTGTCATTTATGAAATGCCAAAATTATTACCAAATTGGTTATGTAAACAGTTGTTACTAATGAGAATATTTTCTCCATAGACTTGAATGTTGCTTAAAATTCTACCCCCCTTAATGCCATTTATGAAGACTTTCATCTGATCCACTGTTACTTTAACTGAACATTATCCAAGAATGAAAAGTAATGCTAAAACATTATCTCAATGGGTTTATCTGTTTAATTAAACCATTATTGATTTACACAGTGTAAGACAAATAGAATTCAGATAAAGGATGGATAATTTTTGGTGGAGATACGCAAAGGAAGACGAGAGAAATACCATACAATCTCTTAAGTACTGCTCAAAATTAGTCAACACTTGACCTCTTATGGACTGTTCACTATTAAGCAACTGGAAAAGAGTACTAAAAACATGAACTAGATGGTTTCTGACCTCATGAGACTGCTAAAAATAATTGGAAGGACACTAAAGGAGGTTCATAAACAATTTAAGGCGACTTTCTTTTCTTGTAAACAATTGCATGAAAATCTCTGATCAACTCTTCCAGAACCTCAGCCCTCCTTTGTCTATTAAAGACTCCAATAAAAATTTTCCATCTAAATCAATTGCCTAACAGTGATATTGGCCCTCCTGATAATTACAATAAATATTTTTAACTACTAAAATATTATGTTGATTAATGTAATACTTATATTAATACAATAATATATACTAAATGCATCACATAGAGAACAAAATCTTGATGTATTTATCCCATGAAAGAAAACTGTCATTCCATTGATTGTGCCTGGAAAGAATCAAGTGCTCCATATACTAAATGGTTTTGATCTTATATAGAGATTTACAGGAAGCTAATGCTGCGTACTCAGGTTAGAGATGAAAGCTAATTCTGAAACACTGAAGTGTTTTTTTCAGATATCTGTGAGGTTGACTCATTTAAAATGAACCACAAGCCAAAGCAGCCAATATACTAAATGTTTCTTAAAAGGAAATGTATTCCCAGACTCACATTAAAGCCACTGCCAATGAGACCAATTTAGGGAATTTTAAAAGTCAGGTGCTACTACCTCCCAGTTTCAGCTCACTTTTGTTAGTTTTAAAAACTGACTAAGTGCTCAGAGGAAATGTATCACTGGAGATTATAGAGTCACAAGCTCCAGTGGTTTTACAGATTGCTCTTCTACTTTATCTTTCCCTTTTCCATCCTTTCCTTTGTGGTAGCTGACACTGCTCCCGTGCTGAGAAATCTGATTTCTACTCATCTCCCTTCTTTATTGAAGTCTTTCTGATCATAAAGGAGAGATGGAAACCAGAAAAAAAGAAGAGAATGACTATAGCAAACAAAGGCAACATCACCAACAAAGCTCTACCCAGCATAGACACAAACAAAAGAAAAGATATTTACAAATGTGTTTCAGTTTTGGAACTAAGAAGAGTGAAAGATTGATATCAAAAGTACTTTCAAATTATGGGTCAAAATCTTCAAGTAATTCAAATGTGAAATATACCATGTTAGTAGTGATTCTACCCTGAAAAGAACTAAACAGCTTTGTGTCTTTGTTTCTTTTTTACAATCAAGTAATTCCTTAGAATAGATGTCAGTCGGACCCCCGGTTACCTGTGTTTGAAGACCTAGCTCTTACCCACAATCTTAGGTAGCCATCCCTTAACCACCAGTACTTGAATATTCTAGCACTATGTTTCATAACATGCACATTTGCACTAACCATAGATTGTTCTGGTACTTCTTTGTGTGTGCTTGTATCTTTGAGCATGTGTTTGTCAGCTGCACTGACATCTCCTTAAGCATGTAGTACCTAACCTCTAGATCATCGAAAATTCTTGTCCCAGTTTTTTGCATGATCATCATCATTACAGTAATGAAATAAAACTAGGAGTTTTTCTGAATAACATCAACTTATCCTTGGAACAATACTTCAAGCAAACCAACAGGGAAGTTATCTACCTACTTATTCAACTGAGACCCACAAAGCACAGATTATTAACTTTGTCACATCATAGTATACGTAGAAAGTATGTTTGGATTATATACTGGGGAAAATGGACTGCTGGTGACTGAGGGTGACTGTCTCAGGCTAATAGAAATCCCATTTCTTGACATCCTTGTGACTTATCCTTTTCTTGCCAGCATAACATCGCAGTGTTTGGGGTATCTCTGCTATAAAGGATTTATATGTGATTACATAGTGACTTGCACATAGAGGATCTATGAGGCTCGATCTTTGCTATTGAAAAGTAAGGACTGAGAGGTTTTAATGTACATATACTTACAACCCAAGGCTAGGAAAGGAACAACGATGTGGAGAATATATAAGACTCATTGCCAAAGGCAGGGTTATGTTCACTGGGCCATTCAGAAATACCCACTGAGTACCTACTATATACCTGGCACTATGCTAGGCACTGGGAATACAGTTCCAGCCCCAAAGGTCTAATTTGCAGACTGATGGGAAAACCCACCTTATAAATACACTGCTCTTAGAGAGGGAGGTGTGCATACGGGCTTGTGAGAATGAAACTGAGTTAAACATTAAAAGGGAAGCTGAATTTAAATAAGGAGAGATGCAGGGTACCAGAAAGGAGGTTGAGCTACATGCAAGACTGATATCAAGAGAATGATAAGTCACCATAGATACTGCCTGGAGAAATACACAGAGAAATATGAATAGAAAGCAAAGTCAAAGGTCAGTGTGCCCCATACAGAGGAAAATTAAGACCTCAGCACATTTGAGGGTAGATGAGAAGAAGCTATTACTCACAGTCATCAGAGATGAAAAAGGAACAAAAGAAAAGTGAAGTAGAACCTTAGGTAAGGTAAGGAATAGGGTTCCTGATTTAGTATACAAAACTTTAAGATGCCTAGGACATTTGAATTTCAGACAGACACCATCATTTTTTAGCACAAACATATCTCTTGTAATATTTAGGACATACTTAAGCTTAAAAAATTATTCACTGTTTATCTGAAATTCAAATTTAACAATGTGCCCCATCTTACATCAGCAATTCTAGTAAAGGAAATGAGATTTGGAGGCCATGTGAAAGTAAGACTTGGCCCTTAGATGGTTTCTCAGAGTTAGCATGTGGTCCCCCTGCAACAAAATGACTTAAAATACTCTTAAAATTACAAATTCCTGGGCCCACTGCAAAACTGTATAATCATCTTCCTGAAACAAACACAGGAAACCTCTCTCCTTAATTTCCTCAAATGGTTCTGTGATTTACCTAAGCCTGAGTTCCTGAAAATGGAGAACTTTCACAAATAGAGAAAATACAGACGCAGGCGAGATAATCACAGTGCAAAAGGGCGGAGTAACAATACTTACAGTAGACCACCTCTGCATCCGAATTTACAAGGTATCTGTTTAGAACTGGGGAATCAGAGTTAAGTTGTGTTTGAGTCAGCTTTTTTTGCTACCAAAAGACCAAAAGAACATTTTGTGACCAAAAGACCTGACAAGAACATTTAGAGGAGGAAAAGTTTATTTGAGAGGCTCACAGTTTCAGAGATCTCAGTCCACAGATGGCCAAATTCATTCTTCACGGCTCAAGGGGAGGCAGAATATTATGGCAAAAGAATGTGGTAGGAAAGAGGCTCAGGACATTACATCAAGAAACACAAAGAGAGAGACAGGAGGGGAGAGTTCTCCTCACCAAAACATAAACCCCAAAGTCACGCCCCCAATGACCCACCTCCTCCAGCTACACCCTGTCTGCTTACAGTTACCACCAAGTAATTGGTATTAGGGAATTGATTTACTAATTGGAT
Source organism: Geosciurus inauris (assembly GCA_004024805.1). Taxonomy (NCBI): domain Eukaryota; kingdom Metazoa; phylum Chordata; class Mammalia; order Rodentia; family Sciuridae; genus Geosciurus; species Geosciurus inauris. The sequence goes on from PVHX01014837.1 coordinate 26,868, forward strand.
TAAGGTTCTTATAACCCAGGCATTTTATCTCTGAACCTTCTTAGATTGCCTCACACATGAGCTTTGGGGGACACCTAATGTAAACAATAATAAGTTGGTAATACGAAGAAAAATCAAAAGAATTGTTGCATTCACTACAGCCACTGAAGATAGGAGTTCTCAAGAAATTATTTGAAAAAAACAATCTTAGCAGTATTGAGAGCCCCAATTAGACTAACTAGTATGGATGTGTAACAGATTTTCTCAACAACATAACTTTGTCAACTCTTGACAGGTTTAGTGGTAATAAGAGTAACAACGGAAGCTAGAATATGAGCATTCATTGAGATTAAACTAATTAAACTAAATAGAAGGCAGAAAAGGCAGAAAGTCAAAGACAAAAAGGACTCAACAAGTCCAAGCTGCAGAGAGAGGCTACCACAACACCCAGGAAAGTGACAATGGACATGGAAATGCAAAATTACACCAGGATTGGATGGCACAATGGTCGTGAAGAATGGTTTCTCCAGAAAATGATGGAAGATATTAAATAATAAGAAAGAAACATTTATATCCCTGATCTTAGAGTTGATGTAAGTTATAGAGATGAAGAGATCGATGGAATGGCCAGTACAGACTATAGCTATGCAGATCAGGAAGTTTTGCAAACAGAAGACTGTGATGTTGAAGTCGCCCTAGAAGACCTGAAGTCATTCCGAATTTGGTATTTTAAAAACCGTGCTTATTATGTATGGGAAGTAAATCATAGATTCTAATGAATAAATGATTAGATTCTCATCTTTTGTGTGAAAATATTCCCCAAATGTCTTCGAGGGTTATGACAGTTAACTCTGTCTGCATAGCAACAACCAAAAGTTACCCTTCTATTTACAGCTTCTCCATTCTCTTATGATGCAAATATGTTTGTTTCCTATTGAAGAAAAGCAGCATTTTCTTTCCAATGATAAAGAGCCCTAGTTTATGGCAATCTGTGAAATGCATTAGGTGAAATGAGATTTTTTTTTTTGCTTTTTCTCGCCTTTTATGAAAAAATTCAATAGCTTCACATTATATGTGAACATTTTCTCACAACTTTCCTATTTAGAAGCTATTATAAAATAGTCAAATGGGAAGTAAATGTTCTCTTTATTTCACAAACCACTTACAGGAAAGCACAAATGTACAGATAACAGATTCAAGAAAGTGTATGATGAAATTCTGGGGATGCCAAGAACAGAAAAAGCATCAGTAATGAATAGTCTCATCAAGATTTATACTGCAGCATTTAATCTCATTTAAAATGTGCTTTCCAAATTCACCTGTTCTTAGAAGGTTATTATCTAGAAGCATCATCTTAGTTTTCATATCTGTTATCATTTGTACAGAAAAGTATTGGCAGCATTACACTACCTGATAGAAAGACTAATTAAAGAATGCAAGTTTTTTAGAGAGGAAGATTTAGAATGTTGCTGGAGAGAACATTCATGATGAAACCCAGCCTGAAATGGAAAGTACCATTAAGAGAAATTCTTGAAAGTTTATTGTCAAAGAGATGATGCTTATTTCAATGTTGGCTCTTGGCTGTTCAATTCCAAGGCTACCTTGCCTGATGAAATTGTATTAAAAGTTATTCCATTTGTAATGTCACTAGGTGCAATTTAAAATATACACCAATATCCAGTCCTTGACTTGTATAAAATTATATATAATTATAGTCCTGAATGTCTTACAATGTGAAATTGTTACAGTACAATACATACATACAACACAATTCAATGAAGCTAATAAAAAGTCACTTTCTTGAATAATATTTGTAATGTGAAAATGTTCACCTTATACTGTTAAGGAAGAAAGGAGACTCAAATCAGAAGAATTGGTTTGATTCAAATTGATTTTTTTTAAAAAAGTATTTGTATATATATACTTAACAATTTAATCAGACAGCAAGAAAATTCATAAAAAAATTCATAAAAAATCCATGGTTCTCTCAACTTGTGAAATTAGAGATTATTTTTATTATATTTTTCATGTTTTTTATTGTTTTTGAAATTTTCTGAAGAAATCCCTTATCAATTACTTACTAATGAATGCAACATGGTAAAACATATAATCTGAGTTGTTAAAAACGTATTTGTGGGGCTAGGGTGCAGCTTACTGGTAGAGAACATGCTGAGTATGCACAAAGCTATGGATTTGATCTGCAGCACGCAATCTGCAAACAAAACATTTGTGAAGCCCAAGACTGGAGTTCAGCTCTGATATGCTAGTTTTTATGATAACTTTAAAATATACTTAAAATGTTTAAATTTTAAAAGAGCATTGTTTTCTTCTTATTTAAGAAAATCTATTTCAAACCAAAATTAAGCATTTAAAAACTATTAATTTTTACCAAATGCAGAAACAACAACAACACAGGTATCCACTCTTCACAATATCATATATCAGGAAAAAGTTAAAACACCAAATTTTGGGAAAGAATGAACAGTAGTATATTTATTCACAGATGAAAGAAACATACATAGAAAGTAGCTTTAGAGGTTTGGAGGTATTTTGGGGGAGGGACAGGGAAAATAGCTATAGTATGACTGTATTTTTCAATTTCTATATAGTCAATATATTCTTCAATACTCCATATTTTGCTGAAATGTGCATTGAAAACCAAAATGTCAAACTCATGGTAATGAAAAATATAAAAATTATCTTAGAAATAAATTATCTTAGAAATAAATTTCAGAAATACATTGCCACAATAAAATAATCCACAATATATTTAAGATATATAATATCTGCTAATGGTTAGTAGAGTATTTGATGACTATTTTTAAAGCAAATTAAAAGGTTAATTAAGCTTTACACAAAGTTCTCCAAAGACTCTTATTAAAACAAAGAAGAAATTTTCTGAAGTTTATAAGGAAGAGTTCATAGGAAATAATATTGAAGAGTATCCTAAAAGTAAATGAGAAGAAATTGACCCAAATATAAAATATATTAATGCCACAACAAATAAAAGTCTAATTTTTAAAGGTAAGAATACTCAAAAAATTTGAGTTGTAGGTAGTATATAAGAAGCTTATCACAGAAGCTTAATTCTGTGACTTTTACCAACTTTTATCCCAAAGAGTATATTTCTCAGTGTTATTTCTAGTTTTGGTAACTTCTTTACATGCACTAATAACATCTATCAAGGAATGCTTACTCTTTGTTATGTTTTGGGTAAGAGGTGTCACCTCAATATTCCTGTGTAAACGCAGGAATATTCAGAAGTGAAATGATTTGATAGTGAGAGTTGTAACCTAATCAGTCCACACTAGTTTGAATGGAATGATTGGATGGTATCTATAGACAGGTGGGACATGGCTGGAGAAGATGGGTCACTGAGGATGTGCCCTGGAAAGGTATATCTTCCTTTCTTTCTCTGTTTCTTGACCTCAGATTGAACTGAGTAGGTTTCCTCCACCTAGCCCTTCCCCCTTGATATGCTGCTTTATCTTGGGCTCCGAGCTATAGAGTGAGTCATCTGTGGACTCAAACTTCTGAAACCATGAGCCCCAAATAAACTTTTCCATCTCTAAGTTGTTCTTATTGTGTATTTTGGTCACAATGATGCAAAAGCTAACTAAAGCACTCTTCTTATAAATATTTTGTTAAAGTGATCATTGTGCATTATTTGAAAATAGAAAATTTTAAAGACCCCATCAAGATACTTGATAATGTTTCCTCATGGACAAGGACAATATTCAATATCTTCCAAATTTCCAAAAGCCTATATCTAAGTGGTGAAGCTATGGATGACATGACCCAGGAAACATCTTTAAATTTTTTTTTAATTAAAGGCATTTGAGCATTTGTTTCTAAAACACTTTAAAATAGTTATTGGAAATCATGACCAAATGGCTGGCTGGTCCAAAATGCATTTTGTTAATTATTGTTAGTCCTTTTTTTTTTTTTAAGAAAAGCTGACTCTTCAAGAAAGGTCTGTCAGACACAGCAGTGCACACCTGTAATCCCAGTGGCTTGGGAGGCTGAGGCAGGAGAATCATGAGTTCAAAGCCAGCCCAGCAATGGCAAAGCATTAAGCAACTCAGTGTGAACCTGTCTCTAAATAAAATACAAAATAGGGCTGTGGATGTGGCTCAGTGGTCGAGTCCCCCTGAGTTCAATCACTGGTACCCCACTCCACCCCAAAAATGAAAGGTCTACATGGCTAATTGAACCTAAATTCAAAATTGAATCTGGTGGCTTTTACTACTCGGGGTCACACATGTACTTTGTGTTCCTGGAAGAGCCACAGACTGAACCTTATAGACCTTGCCTGCTTCAACTGCCAAGATAACAGCTCCAGAAAGCCCCATTTTGCCACCTGAGCCTAATCAATAACCTACAGTCAAATTAAAACATCAACCAATGCCAGTGAGGACTGAGCAGTTCTTACAATGAGGGCTGGTGTCCATCATTTGAACAGCAACCCAAAATGGGAGCCTGGGAGGTGACTTCCTCCCTGTCCTCGTTCCTTCAGAGCACACTTCTATTTTGTTCCAAAGGCTGTGTCTGTGGTTTACAAAATGCTTCTTGAAGTAAAGCCCTCTTTTTTGTCTTAAATTCTTTGCTACTCAGTGGTGATTGTTTGTTTTGTTTGTTTTGAACACACTTTACATATAGTTGCTTGTGCAAAAGAAGGGAAACGGGGACAAGGGAAGAAAAGAGGGCAGTAGGAAAGAATGGAAAGTCAATAAGAGAAAACTCAATGTCACAGTCCCAGCAAAAGAAAGGGAACCAAAAGTATTATCATGAAAACCAAGGAGAAGGAGAAAGTATTCAGGGGAGATGGCCAGCATCTCCTTGAGAGGTTCTTCTTCCTGCCAAGGAGGATTTAAGCCACCTGAGAAATTAAAGTCTAGAATAATTAGTAAAGAACAAAAGACAAAAATCAGAAGGATAGTTTCAAAAGTTGGAGCCCCTGATAGGTCCAGTCCACACAGAAGCTGGAGCTAGACAAGAGAAAATGGCTCTTGTGGTTTATTTAAAGGACACATCAAAGACAGGGATAAGGCTTCAAGGGTGAAGTCTTGCTTCTTGGTGTCTTGCAGTTAGCAGGTTGATTGGCATCTTGGCAGGTCACATCCATCTCAGAGGGGCTGTGTGGTTACAGCAAGCAGGTCAGCCCATCTTCGGTGCTGTGTGACATCTTTGGCAGAGCTCAGGGGGGAAGTTCACCTGCATCAGGTGGTCTATCCCTGTCGGGGTACCACAGGAATTCCCATTGCCAGACCCATCCCTTCACTGGCTGCAATGCCGAGAGTCCACATACAGCCCACGGATGGATCTCTACAAGTATAAATTGTTGAATAGCACATAAAAGAGGAAAATAAGTTAACTAAGGAAGAATAAGACATGAAGTGAGATATTACTTCTGTACACAATTTGGCCCTTGAGTTCTCTATGAACCCAACACAAATCCTAATCTCACTTGAAAGTGAGCAAACTAAAAGATGAAATAACCTGACTGTAGTTATATACACTTTGCTACCTAATGCACTAATTAAGCTGAATATATACACTTTCTCCAAATAGTCAAATTCCTACTTCATTTACCAATTCAAATGGCAGTTTTTAAATATATAAAGTACTAAAACTGAATACTTAGAAACATATGGGTCATCTAATCAAAGTTTCAAATATTATAGATTAGAGTGTTCAATATCCTTATTCAAAGACCCTGTTTCAGTAACATTAATGTCTTGTACCTTTATTTGAAGTCCTATAAGAGATATTTCAAAACTCTTTTTAACCAAGATCTATGAAAATTACCTAGAAATGATAATATCTATTTTAATAAGCTTCAGATTATGCTTAATAGTATTACAATAAGCAAGTAGCAATATATGCTGGAAAAGTGGAAAGAATCCTCCCAAAGCAGGCCTCATTTCCTGCTTTTAACAACTTAATCATTTTAGCTTATCCCAAATCACATCATATTTCACCAAAGTGATGATGTGGGGCTGGCTTCTTGATCAATGAAGGAAAAAAAAAAAAAAAAAAACTTCAGACACATCAATTTTCTCTATGGTTTCTCTATGTTCTATCTTATTGATTTCCACTCTTCTCATTAATATTCCCTTCCTTCTACTTACCCTGGGTTCAGTGTGATCTTTTTCTAGATTCTTATGATAGAAGCCTATGTAATTTATGTGTAGATTTCTCTTTTTTTAATATGTCCTCAAAATTTCACAATAATTTCACAATAAACATTCATTTAGCAGTATTTCATAAATTAGTATACTTTTTCATTTTTAGTTAGTTAATATTCTCGAACTCCTCTGTAACTTCGTTTTTGACCCATGGTTTATTTAGAAAGCTGTTGTTCAACTTGCAAAAACTTGGGGATTTAGCATTTAAAATTTATTTTGACTAGTTTTATTGACCAGAATATCATGTGCTCATTTTCTGTTGCTACTGGAGTGTGCCATAAATATCTATTCAGTCTAAGTCCTTGATAATGTGTTTCATACCTTCTATGTTCATTCTGCTCTTTTATCTTTTCTATCACAGAGAAAAGATTGTTAAAATAATCAATCATATTGGCAGAATTAATTGTACCTCTGTAACAACTGTTTGTATTTGCTCCAGGTATTTTGAAGCTGTTATTAGGTACAAATACATTTAATATTTTTAAAAATTTAAAGATATTTTCCTTTGTCATGTCATTCGTGGCTTCAAAACTTAGACAATAGCTGCCCAAGTTTTCTTACAAGTTTATCATGATATAGCTAATTTCATCCTTTACCTTTAACCTACCATTTTTTAATATTTAAAATAGATTCTTTTAAAAATTATATATGTACTCTTGATTTTTCTATCCAGTCTCTATCTTAATTAAAGTTTAATTAATGTAATCAAATTCAGGTTTAAATATGTCTTTTTGTTCTTTATCTCCTATTGGTTACATGTGTTCTGTGTTCTCTTTTTGTTGAGTTATTTGCTTTTATCCCATTCTATTTCCCATGCTGGCTTATTATCTGTTTCATTTTATCAATTATATTTTGTGGTGACTGGGATTTGCAACATTCATCTTCAGTTTAATTTAGTCTCTCTCTCTCTCTTTCTCTCTCCATATGTGTGTGTAAATATATATTTGTTTCACACAAAATATAAGAACCTTAAGACATGATATTTCTAATTCTTCTCACATGTTCCTTGTGCTATTCTTGTTATATCTTTTATTTGAACATATTTCATAAACCTCGCAATGCATTGTTACCATTTGGGGTTTAAACAATCAATTGCTTTTTTTTTTTTTTACAAAATCTAAAAAATTGAAAGAAAATATTTTGTATTCATCCAAATAGTTATGATATCTGGTGTTTTTGGTTCTTTTGTGTCAATCCACATCTTCATCTGATAACTTCAGACTGATTGTCTAAATTTAAATTGTCATATAGTTTGAGTCTGATTGTCATGAATCCACTCACTTTTGTTTGTCTGCAGAAAAGTCTAAATATGATTTTCATATTTAGAAGCAAATATCTACTTCATATAAAATTGTACATTGGCAATGCTTGTAGCATTTTTGAGATGTTGTTCAAATGTCTTCTGGCTTGCATAATCTCTTGCAAGAAATCTGATGTTATTCTTTGTATATCATCCTTATTTAACCCAGCTATCTTTAATTCTAAACTTTATAGCTCATTTACAATAAGTTGTTACAATGTGCTTGGTGTTGGAAATTTAAAAATTGTTTGATATTATTTCTCCAAATCTTTTTCTTTGGGTCCTCATCCTTTTGAAACTCAGTGGATATGTTTGACCATTTGTCATTCCATAGTTCACTAGGCTCTTTAATTTTATTACATTTTTATTTTTCTTCTATTCTTCCTTCAAGTAGTTTCTTTTTTTAAAGACATATCCTAAATAAATTTTATTAAGTTCCTCCTGAGAGCAAGGAAATCAGATTGTCAACAGACTTCTGACAGTACCGTGCTATGCCAGAGAACAAGACAGCAACATTCATGAAGTGCTCAAGGAAAGGAGGATGTAAGCCAAGGACAGTATATTCAGAAAGGCTTTCAATTATAAAGTGCATAATGAAACCAGTAATAAATATGCAAAACTTCAAGGAATATTCTATCTGTAGTCTTCCTGAAAAATGGATTGAAAAGGGACTTTATGGCAACCAAAAGACTTGGAGAGACTGTAGCATGTCTATTCTGCATGGTTCAAGAAAATTGGAAAGGGCACGATGGAAGTTTTATTATTTGCCTTGAGGTAGTGAAAATCAATTTTCACATTCACTTATTAAAGACTTGGTCACATGGCTTTAGTGTTCTGCAAAGACAGGCCCTATGTCCAGCTACGGTTCTACTACACTGTAAGAAATAGAAGCAAATACTTCGTGAATAGCCAGTATACAAAGATGCATGGGATTTATCAAGGTTCCTTCTAGTCTTGTCAAGGTTTGCTTTCCACATTTCCATATTATCTGCATACAAGTTTAGAACTATACCATCCTTGTAAATTTAACACTTTGATATTTTTCATTTTATCTGTTGAATACATTTTATCAGTTATTAAAATGCAAACATTAAAATGAAACATTTTTCTTAGAATACTATGGACCCCTGAAAATTTATGCTGTGCCAGTTTTAGATAGACTGAGGTATTACCCTTAAGGAGGTTCTTCTCAATAACCAAGAAATGATTGTTTTGAAATGCTCTCTGCTGCAGAGACTGTATTTTATTACATTGTCTAGAAAACATGTAAAAGTAAATAAGATTTAAATGAAATTTCTGGAAGACAGCATATAAGGAAAACATTGCCAAGTAATAGGGCTTGTATCATATGCAAAGGGCTGATAAATTATCTTTTAATTAAAAGGCCCTCATATTCCACTAATTCTCTGAATTCACATACATTCTCTCTGTTCATAGGGTTAAAATTTTTAAACATTCCAGAAACAGATATACAGTTTTTAACTTTTATTTATTTTAGAAAGAATCATTCCGACTAATACGTAGTCTTTGCTTATATGATTGGTTACTTTTTTAGAAAGGCTTTAAGTCAAACCAATTACTAACTAATCATACTTTTAATGATTTCCTCAGGTAATGACATTTCTAGAAAATGTCAGAAGTACTAAATTACTAAAAGAAAAATTAGTGATGATTCTTAATTGGGTATTCATTCATCCTAAGTCTGTTTTTTTTCATATTTTACTTATTTGTTCTATTTAGGCTTACATGATAACAGAGTGCAATTTGATTCATTGAACATAGATAGAGGATAACATATCAATTCTCTAGTTGTAAGATGTATAGAATCACAACATATATGCAGTCATACATAAAGTTAGGGCTATGATATTCCACCACCTTTACTCTCCCTTCAAGTACTTTCTATCACTATGTTTTCAAGTTCATTTATCTTTTTTTGTAGCATCTACTGTGCTATAAATTTCATCTAGTATATTTCTCATTTCAGAATTCCTCATCCTTAGTTGCATTTGGTTGATATAAATATCTTTCATTCATCAACTCATTACATTCATGTTTTCCTTTAAATCTCTGCTTTTAAAGTTCTCTTCTGCCAATTCCACCATCTTTGTCATTTCTGAGCTTATTTCTCTTGGCTGATTTTTCTCTTAGTCATGGATGTACTTCCTGTTTATTGACATAGCTAGTAATTTCCTGTTGGATGCTATTATATCCAAGAGGCCTGCATGTTTTACACTTATTCTGCTACACTTTATTACTTACAATAAGTTTGATTGTCATTATGCTATTTTTTAAGCTCTGTTAAGGTGGGTCTAAGTGCAGGCTTTCCCCTATGCATTGTTTAGCCCTAATATTAACATGAAGCCATTTTGGGGTCTCTACTGAATTCCCTGAGTAATCACAAATACTCTCTAATTGATGGGGAGCTTGACTATCTCTCTACTATGTTTAAGCTGTTGGGATTTTTACATTTACAACTCCCTGGTATTTCTTCATCTAGCTTCATGTACTTTCACCCTAGGTGAACAAATTTTAGAAGAAAATACTCAATGGGACCTACATATCATTTTTGAAAGTTTAATTTTCATGTATCCACCTCTTTGAAACTTTGCCCTATTACTTCTAGCCTCTTCAGTTTCCCTACACTCTAATTTCTGTCTTCTATTTAGGATTCATCTCATTGCAGTATGAATGGGAATGTGCTTCCAAGAAAAATTTAAAGCATTTTTAGAGCTCTTTTTATTTTGTTTCCTTTTCAAAGATCGCAGATCTGTGTTTTTTATTCTCTAATATGCAAAAATTGTTGTTACATATTTTCTCTCCAGTTGTTTACACTAACAAGGGAAGTCTATTCCATATTACTCTACTCTTAGAATCTGGAAATATTGGGGGAAATCCCCTTTGAGAGGTACATATAAAAAAACCTTAATTCCTCAAAAATTATTAGAAAATTGTAAATTCTAATGATGCAATTAACCTAATTGGTGTTAATTAAATACATAGCAATACAATAATAATCTGTATTTCATAATACCATTATACTGTAATAATCACATGTTTAAATAAATATCCTTTTTAAAATGAATTTAAACATTTAATAATTAAATGTGAAGTATGTGTATGCACACTGTAGAAATTTGATTACCTTTTATCTTATTGTAATGTTTTTCATGATATTTGTAATATAAGTAATTTGATTTCACATTTCACTCTTTTTTTTTTTAATATTTTCTTAGCTGTAGATGGACATAGTGTCTTTATTTTATTGCTTTGTATGTGGTGCTGAGGATCGAACCCAGGGCCTCACGCATGCGAGGCAAGCGCTCCACCGCTGAGCCACAATCCCAGCCCCCGCACATTTCACTTTCTTAATACACTAATATTTTTGTAAATTGAGCTGAAGTATTTCTCTGCTAAAATCTAATGTTGGGTGATTTCTTCCAATTCAAAAGCATAAAAATGTGTGTTTGTGTTTAATTAATGAATTAATCAGAATATATATCTCCCACATTTTCCTTAAATTTGGTCACAAATTTTTAAGAATTTGTCCTTAAAATTTGTCTGTGCTTTCAAGCAGGTGACTAAACTGATCAACAAATTACAGAGCCTCAAAGAAAACCCAGAAATTATATATCTAAAATATTAAGAATATAGTATTATTTTGAAAAACCAGCATGAGCATAATATAGCATTTTATGTTAATACAATTGTTCTTTGCCTATGTGATGATATTTCATGTTTGTTGTGGCATGATTTCCTCAGTAATTGTCACATAAAGAGTTTGACAGTCATTGATGAATATGATGTTAATTCTCTAATATTGGGAATAGAACTTCTGATTTTTATAGCATACTAATGAAATGTGATGTTTTTATGAAGACATAGTTTATGATATGTTTTCCTGAAGTCTATGGCTTTGAAGGGTAGAAACTGTGATTGTAATGATTTACCTTCCTTTCTAATTAGCAGAAAGTAAAATTTTATTCAATTTGGTAGAAAAAGCCAATTTGACAATTGTTAAGTTCTACCAAATACAAATCTGACCTTATGTGGAAATAATTTCAGTTGTGGGAATTAGCTTAAAGCCAATGGGTAACTAAATATCATTGTCAAGAAAGAAAAAATGTATGTTTGCTCTTGCTGAAAGCAGGAATTGGAGACAAAATGTGAATGTCAAGTAGTCAAGAGAGAAATAATCACACTTTTCTCTTTCCACCTAAGATTCTTCTCTTTCCACCTGTTCTCATCCATCTGGGTAACCTGGGTCATTTTGCAGAAAAGGTTGTCTTTACTAAACAAAAGGGGAAAGAAATTCCATTCTGAGAACAGCATTTTAAGGAAAACAAGGAGATTCTGTAAGAGGCTATAGAACAGTTGAACAGAAAAGATAAAATTATTAATAGTCATTTTTGGCATGATATCAATTTGGCACATTGCTATTTGCTAATTTTCCAAGAATATCAGTTTGTCACCCCAGGATGAAAGTGCATTCCTGGTAGGGAAGTGTTACAAGCTCTATTCTATTTTATACCCAGACTTAGACATGCTGGAGGACTTCAAATGCTAGCTCAGTTCATTTTTTGGCCTGCTGTTCTTTTCATTAAAGTTATTTGCTCCTGCATTTTGATCTTCTAGAGATCCTTGTCTTTCTCTCATCTGTTACCTATGGAGGAAAATGATCAAGAGAACTTGAACAGGCCTTATGACTCAGACCCTTAAGAGAGAAGCTTAGTGAAAAGTTTGGAACTTTGTGCTCTAGCAGAAATATGTTTGTTTCTTTTCACCTTTCATTGCCTGCATATGGGAGAAGTAATGGCAGTGGCTCAATTACTTGTCCTGATGACAGTGAATCAGGACTCAGCCAATTGTTGTTGTTCAGAGTAGAAGCTGTACCTTTATAATGTAGCCCTTTGAATGACCCTTAAGAGCAAGGACAGAGCTGACTACATTTTCTGAGAAGATTAAAAATGAAATCTATTATAGGTAAGAGCAGTCAATACCACATAGATTTCCTGTTTCATCAAATAGTTAATAGTTGAGATTTATTTCAGACAAAATTAAGACCACCTGCTTCTCCTCCTTGTCCTATGTTACTCTTAATAATAATCGTGTGGAATTTGAAAGTAGGAATTCTTAAAAGCTCCCTTTTGTTGAAAATAAACAGTCTCTACACCTCAAACATTAAAATATGTTCTTTTAAAATATTGTCACCCTAAATTCTGCCTGATTAATCTCAGAATACTCTGAAAACACCTTTTTCTTCTGCATTGCTATTGTCACAACAGACATTTTTAATACAATGCCTCCAGTGAGCAACAGCAACTTTATCCACATAAGTAAACTGTTTCCATTCATTTATTCTGGCAATAAATGGTTACTGATCTTCTTTTATGACCAGACACTCTTCAAGGTGCTAGGGACAGAGCACTGATCTAAGTAGCCAAGAGTCTCTTTCTCATGGAGCTTGCATAAGTCATTGAGTAAATAAATAAAATAAATCATTTATAGTATAAGTGCTATGAACATAAAAAGATTGCAATATTATAGACACCAACAAGGGAGCTACATTTAGATATAATGAACACAACATGAATCTTGTGATAAAGACCTGAACAAGATGCAAAAGTTAACAATGATAAAATTTCAGGAGAAAATATAAGTATTGATTCCTTTCACTGGAAATAAACTTGGTTACATCCAGGAACAGGAACTAAGGCCCCCTCAGAGAGTGTATGATATTGTGAAAAATATATTTGGTCTTCCTCTCCATTTAATATGATATAACCCCTAAAATTTTTAGTCTTCAAAATGATTGTATTTTCTTTTTATTGTAATGAGTTGATTGGTGGCTAGCAGTCCCTAGCTAGCTTCAGGATGATGGCCAATCACCAAGATAGGACATTCAGTCCCACCCTCTCAGCTTTCTGGGAAAGAAGAGAGGCTGAAAATGAAGTTGATCACCAGTGGCCAATAATTTAATCAGTCATGACTGTGGAATGAAGCCCTCGTAAAACTCCAAAAGAATAGGGCTAGAGTTACTCTATTGCATAACTGAAAATCAGAACTTATTTCTCCTATCTTACCATAACTTATACCTACTGACCAACCTTTCTTTATTCCTCTCTTTCCTCTACCCTTCCTATTCTTCAGTAGCCATGATTCTACTTTCAACTTCAATGAGATCAACTTTTTTAGATTGAACACATAAGCAAGATCGGCAATATTTGTCTTTCTGCGTCTGGCTTTTTTTGCTTTACCTAGTGATCTCCAGTTTGATCTGTGTTGTTGAAAATTAAAGAATTTGTCATTTGTATGGCTGAATAGTATTCCTTTGTGTGTGTGCATGTGCGTGCACATGCACTCGTACTCACACCATATTTTTTCTTCATCCATTTATCAACTGATGGACATTTAGGTTGTTTCTATTTCTTGATTATTATGAAAAGTGCTGATGGCCTTTTGAAATATTGATTTTATTTCCTTTGCATATATGCCCAGTAATGAAATTTCTGGATTGTGTCATAGTTATGTTTTTAATTTTTTAAGGAATATCCATCTGTTGTCTATAACGTTGAACTAACTTATTTTCCTAATAGTGTGCAGGGATTCCTTTCTTACCATGTTCTTATCAGTATTTGCTATATTTTTTGTCTTTTGATAATAGCCATTCCACAAGAAGGAGATATTTTTATGTCCCTGATGATTAGTGATGTTGAGAATGTTTGCATATACCTATTGGCCATTTCTGTGTCTTGAGAAATGTCTATTTAGGTCAATTGTTTATTTTTTAATCAGATTATTTGGGATTTTTGCTATCAAATTGTTTGATTTACTGATGTATTCTGGAAATTAACCTTTTGCAACATGTTGTATTAGCCAGCTTTTCATTGCTATGACAAATACCTTAGAAAAAACAACTTAGAGGAGGAAAGATTTGTTTTGTATCACAGTTTCAGAGGTTTTGGTTAATGGTTGGCCAACTCCATTGCTGTGGGCTTGTCGTGAAGCAGATTATCTTGGCAGAGGGCATGGCAGCTGAGGAACTGAGAAAGAGAGAAAGGGATCAAGGACAAGAAATGCCCTTCCAGGGCATGTCCCCAGTAACTTGGAAAGACCTATTTCCTTCAACTAGATCCCAGGTCCTATGGTTTCCACCACAACCCAGTAATCCATTCAGCCATCAATGGACTAATCTACTGTTGAGGTCAGAGCCCTCATAATCAAATCACTTCCCAAAGGATGCAATTCTGAACATTGCTGCATTGGGGACCAAGTCTTCAACACATGAATATTCGGGGACAATTTATGTTCATATTAAAAAGGTGTATAGTTTGCTAAGAGCTTTTCCTATTCTATAGGTTGTCTCTTCTGCTGTTTTGTTGTGCAGAAGCACTTCAGTTTGATATAATCTCTTTTTCTATTTTTGCTTTTGCTTTCTATGCTTTTGGGTTCTTCCCCAAAAGATCCTTGCCCTTTTCAGTGTCCTAAAGCATTTGTCCTGTTTTCTTTCCATAGTTTCATAGTTACAGGTCTTAGAATTAAATCTTTAGGCCATTTAAAAAAGCATATAATGAGAGTCAGGGGCCAAGCTTCCTCCCTATGCATATGGACATCCACCTTTCCCAGGAGCATTTAGTGAAGGGATTTTCCTTTCTCAGAGCATGTTCTTAGTCCCTTTGTTGAATATCAGTTGGCTGTAGATGTCCATTTTGGGGGGAGCTCCCTATTCTGTTCCATTTGTCTGTGTCTGTTCTTATGCCAGTACCATGCTGTTGTGATTACTTAGCTTTGCTGTATATTTTAAAGCAGTTAGTATAATACTTTCTGCTTTGCTCTTTGTTGCTCAAGATTGCTTTTTGGCTCTTTGGTGGGGTTTTTTTTGCAGTTTCATACAATTTTTAGGATTGTTAGGTACTTTTAAGTGAAAATATCTTGCTAAAAAACTATAGGGAGAAAAATAAAACAAATACTAAAAGACTATTCATTGACAATATCTAGGTTCTGGGGATTTTTGTGATATAAATAGAAGGGTGATAGTTTTTTAAAAGTGGGGAACCATAGAACAAAATGCATAGATAACTGCTATGTTAGGAACATGTATTTCAGGCAGGTATGAAGGTTTTGAGAAATGAGTACAAAAAACTCCACACATAATTAGACCTATAAAATCATAACCTTTTAATCATGAATTTTTCCTAATGTTGAAATGATTATTGGTAGATATTTTGTAAGTTGATGCAAGAAATAAAATGCACTGGAATGTATTTTATCCTGTATCAGCTCTGAGACCAGATTGTTAAAATTTTTAAACAAGTGAGCACCATACCAGCCTGGTTTTATTATAGCAATTATAAAGATTGTTCTAAGCTAAATAAGTAATTACAGAAATTACTTGGTTGCTTCTTTGGCAATTTTGTTCAAGGTACAACCAATGATTTGTTAATTTTTAAAATAGCAAAATATAAGTCATGTACTTATGTCTATGTCATTAAAAGTTGTTGCATTCATGTTAGGGTCTCTCACCATTCTTAAAAAGACTAAATGTAGTAAAAGTAAAATATCAGGTATATTATTACATTCTGAAAAATAATTGGACAGTAGGACAATGAATGCTGGGGTGGAGATGGTATGTTAGAACTGCATCCTGTCTCAGAGCCTGGCCACCAAGTCTCCTCCCTATGAATTTCATGTCCCAGGTATAGAAAAGTATTGTCTGTAGAAACAACTTCAAATAATGTTCATGCAAAATGTTTGTGGAATGTTAGAAATAAAGGATCCTCGATTATCTCTTAAGTTGTCCTGCTTTATTTACAGAATCTCCTTAGAGATTCAAGTTGGATGAAAATAGTGATGGGAGATAATTGGAGGGAATTTTTTTTCTTCATCCTCATGGCTCTCGAAAAGTATTATGGTGAAACAAAATGCACTGAGATCTTTAACAGGATACAAGAGACATTTGGGGGCAGGTGGCAGCCTTCCATATGGGCACTGGTGGGCCAATTGCTTATAGATACTGGTGAGACATCCACTACTACTGGATGAAAAAATGATAGCTGAGAACAAGTTCAGGAACATACTTGATATAGTTTAGAAGTTGGCAGAAATAGTTAACAGTGCTCAGAGTATGAAAGGAAAAAATTAAAAGGCAAAATAGAATTAGCCAGAAAATCCTAAATTAGCCTGGAATGGTGGTACAAGCTTATAGTCTAAGCTATTTAGGAAATTAAAAAATTAAAATATACTATATCTAAAATGGATTTGATAGACTGAAGGACCAGGGATGTAGCTCGGTGGCGAAGGGATTGTTTAGCATGCGTGAGGCCCTGGGTTTCATCCTTAACACTGCAAAATAAATAATACACTGAAAAGATGATGGCAGATATTTGTTTAGGAATTGATGAAGAATATCAACCTAAGATTCCTCTCTAACCTTCAGTAGGACAAGTACAAAGAACTCTTGGCACATTGTAATAAGAGATGAGGGTAGGGATAGAGAAAAGGCAGAGACAGAGACAGACAGGCAAAGATAATTTAAAAACAAAAGGAGAGAGAAAAAGAGATTATTTCCTTAAAAGAAGAAATAAGACTTGGAGCTGAGTTTTGAAGAGAAATATAGAAGTCAGGATAAAATAAAACATTATGACTATCAAGCCTACAGTGCTGAAAAAAGAAGAGTTGATAGCATAGAATTTTATAACCAACAAAAATATTCTTAAAAAAGTAATATTGTGCTGGACGGGATGGTGCACACCTGTAATCCCAGCACTTTGGAAGACTGAGACAAGAGAATCCCGAGCGTAAAGCCAGCCTCAGCAATGGCGAAGTGCTAAGCAACTGAGTCCCTATCTCTACATAAAACACAAAATAGGGCTGGGGATGTGGCTCAGTGGTCAATTGCCCCCGAGTTCAATCCCCAGTACCAAAAAACTAAAATAAAATAAAAAAGTATTATTTTATTTCCTGAGAAATAAAACAAACATTTTTGCTATAAAAGAAGATAAATAATGTAAAAGAAGGGAAATTTATTCACATAAAAATGCTAAGGAAAGAGCTGAGGGTGTGGCTCAGTAGTAGAGTGCTTGTCTAGCATGTGTGAGGCACTAGGTTTGATCCTTAGCACCACACGCACACAAAATAAATAAATAAACAAACAAACAAATAAATAAAATAAAGGTATTGTGTCCATCTACAACTAAAATAAACCTTAAATGCTAAGGGAAGTAAAAAATTTTATTTAAATAAAAGTAAATACTTGCTGCTTATAAGAGAAGCATCTTTACTATAAGAAGCAATATATATAAAAGTAAAAAGACCCTCAGTACCTCAAAAAAAAAAAGGTTGGAAAATATGTATCATAATATCATTAATCAAAAGAAATATACTATTTTATACTAATATTGAAAAATAGTTTACTGGAGGCATCTTTTCCAGCAATAAGAAGCAAGATTTCATAATGACATAAGAATCAATTCATTTGAAAATTATAATAATTCAAAACCAATACTGTGCTCAATTACAAATGAAAAAAATTGAAAAATTAAAAGAGCAGACCAATCCATAGTGAGAGGTTTTGGCATATGACATTCTCAATATTTGATAAAACAGAAAGATAAAACCATATAAATAGAAAATTTAATTAACAAATCTAAGTTAAATGAAATGTATAGACTATTCACTATCAACAAATACACACTTTTCATCTGCCGAGAGATTTACCAAAATTAATCATATGTTGCATCATAAAAAAGCCCTAAAATTTTTAAATGAATTGCTTTCACTCAGAGAAGGTACTCTGCCAATAGTGGAATTAAACTAGAAATTAATGAGGGAAGATAAGTAGAAAATCACCAACTGTTAGCAATTAAGCAACTAACTTCTAAATAACACACTAGTCAAAAAACTCAAAACAAAATTTAAAAATATTTTAGCTGAATGATAATGAAGAGATGACATATCGATACTTCCATAATATAACTAAAATTCTTGGATCAAAATTCATAGGCTTTGTTATGTGCATTAAGAAAAAAAGAGCTGGAATCTTTTTGAAGGTTGAAAAATCAATCATCGAAGATTCCAAGCTAATAAAAACAAAGAAAATCAAAAAAAGTAGAAAGAATAAAATAATATTCAAAAATAAGAAGATAAATCAATGAAATAGAAAACTAAAATATAATATACAAACCAAAAATGACGATAGTGCTTGTTTGAAACAATTAATAAAGTTAATGAGTATTATTTATTTCCATTTAAATCCATATGCTGTCAAAGACTTGAGTAAAATAAGTAATGAATAGAAACATTAGCATCATTTAGTAAAATATAATTTATGTTCAACATTGTAAAAGTATTTTAGCAACTAAATTTGTATTCAGAACAGTTTTGGGCTGAGAGGGACTACTATATAAATTTTACCACTATATAAAGTAGTATGTTTTTCTTATGCCTGAGTAGCTGAGTATTAACAGGAATATTATCAAGCATACTGATCGGATTTATTGTAAGAATCATACTATTTAAATTCAACTGGACCCATATTTTTCTTGGAAATCCAGCCTTTCATACTGAATTTTTATTGGAGCTATTTTAAATCATTCTCAAGAATACTGACACATTCCCTATAAAAAGAGTAAGTGATAGTACCAGTGAAGAGAGAACTTGTGGTGAATATAGGGAAGGCTGAGGTAAATTTTGTTATTTACTGGAATTATTTCTGACCATGTGATGAAAAAGTTAAAGTAGTACTGATTTTTTTATAATTAAATTTAAGTAACTGAGAGTTGATAACTTTAAATTCCTCTTCCCTGTGGTTTTAATGAAGCTTCCAGCAGAGCATAAGAGGTGGAACCATTAAATCTATTGTAGATGCAATAGCATTTGGCAGCCTAGGTAGTCTGGGTGCTGGCCGTTCTCACTTTTAGAAGAAACTAGTTACAAATGACACTGTTTGTTCGCAAGGAAGGGAAAAAATCTTTGCATTCACCAAAGGCCTAGCATAAGATTTTGCGTGATGAACCCCTTCTGAATAATCTAATGGTATATAGTAGCCCCCTTTTCTGTAGATTCATTTTCCACAATTTCCATCACTTGTAGCCAACAGTGGTCTGAAAATATTAAATGGAAAATTCCAGAAATAAACACTTCAAAAGTCTGAAATAAATTTTAATCATAGTGTTATTTTTATTCTATTTTATTATTTTTGTGGTTGATATCTAACAGTGCTTAATTTATGGATGTAACTTTAATCCAAGGAAAATACTATGTATGGGGTTCAGTACTCTGTGGCTTTAGGCATCTGAAGAGCAATGTGGAGTCAATCCTCCGAGAACAATGGAGGTGACCACTGTTCAGCAAAGGATGCCACTACTGTGAAGCAAAAACTGAGGTAAATGAGAAATGACAGCAAAAGGAGTTATTTTTTATGAGAAAAACACCAAATTCCAATAGAAGAGCATCCTACAAAACCTGGCTGCTGTGTGTCCAAATAGTCAAGGTCATCAAGAACAAGGAGTGTCTAAGAAACTCACAGGTGAGAAGAGCCATAGTGGACAGAAGTGGCACGTGGGATCCCAGATTGGGATTTGGAACAGAAAAGGACACTATGCTAAGACAGAACATCTGGTAAATGCTGAACCTCAACTAATAATAATGTTATTAGATTCATTAATAGTAAAAATGTGCTCTATTAATGTGAGATATTAATAGTAGGTGAAGAGCGAATGGAAACTCTACTAATCTCCAGTTTCTCTTTTAATTTAAAGCTTTTCTAAAAATTAAGTTTACATTTTTAAAAGATTACTGAACTTATATTTAGGTGAGGTAAAGAGCCTGGAAACCCTTCTATATATCTAAAAGTTAAATTGCAATTAAAATTAACTTGCTTAGGAATATTAAAAATAAGGTAAGAAAAAGATACCTGGCGATATATCAAGAGACTATGCTTTGGTTTGCTGGTCTTAAAGATGATAATTTGATTGAGAGTTACTATTATAAATCATAACTCATTAAAATGGAAAATAAAGGCTTGAAGAGCAAGACAGTTATTTACTATTTAGGACTCTATTTGTACCACTATTCTATTCCATTTGTAGGAAAATCAGAAGTATTAAAAACAAAGCTCTTTTTCACCCAGTCAATTGCTTTCTAAATTACATGAGTTATTATTTAAAATGGACTTAATCTTTTATCATCCATTTGAGATATTACCATTCATTTGAGACTGCAGGAGTTATCACATATCTAAAGTGACATTTTTATCTTCAATAAATTCTAATTCAGTTCATACATTAACTGGAGAAACACAATTTTAGTGTGCTTAATCAAAACGCTTTACGGATTCTTCATTCCATACCAGTAATAGCATGATACTTTAACAAAAATAATAATTAGAGCACTCACCCTAACCACCATAAGGAAGCTCTTCCTTTACTTCCTTCAAGGGGAACCTGTCAAATGGACCAACTTTGGCCAGCAATTCATAATCCCCAAAGGTGTTATCATCTTTCAATGATTTAATTATTTTTCTAATTTCCTTTGCTTTCAAAGATTTCTCTACAGGTATCATTTGGCAATTTGACTTTAAATAATTCATAAATAACTGAGTCTCACAACTCATGACATACTTTTATCAGCACTCTTAAAAACATATCTTTTTTTTCTATCCCAACATTCATTTGGTTTTAAGATAACTGACAAACATGAGTAATTGCACTTGGTTTGTTATTTTATACTATGAACTATTGAAAAGCAGAGGGCATGCACTTCTATATAATTATAATGCCATTTGCACAATAACATATTCTGAAAAAATTTGTGAAATAAAACATCATATTTGATGTATTCATAAAAGCCTTTACATGCAGTGTTGGTGCATAAGACTTATTTCCATCTTGTGATGTATTCTTGGTTTAAATTCTTATAATTAATACTCCATCATCCAAGATTTATAGCCTTCTGAATAGCATTGACTGTGAGTTTAATGAACTTACATTACTTTGTATTAGTTTTTAATCTAACCTTCTGTCTAATTTTTCAATATCTTTAACTCCATTAGCATACAGCCATTAAGAACTTTTTTGGGGGCGGTTCCAAGATGGCGGCCTAGACAGTCCACTCTGCGCTAGGCTCTCAAGGACCAGGGCTGGAAGTGGTGGAGGCGCTGTTTTCCAGCCAGCTTCCTGGCATCATTCTGCGGCTCAACATCCCACGCAGGAATTTCGCTCATGTATGTGTGAGTACAGGATCACCAGCAGTAGCCGGGAGGCGTGGCTTCGGCGCCGGCCGGAGAAACGCGGTTGCAGCCCGGGCTTCAGCCCAGGGCTCCGGCTATCCGAGACTGAGACTGGAAGTAGTGGGGTGCCAGCTTCCAACCAGTTTTTTGGCAGCTCTCTGCGCCTTGCCGCCCCACGCAAGAGTCTTGCTCGCGTGTGTGAGCACAGGGCCACCGGGAGGCAGCGGTAGCCAGGAGGCGTGGCTTCGGCGCCGGCCGGAGAAACGAGGTTGCAGCCCAGGCCTCGGCCCAGGGCTACGGCTATCCGAGACTGAGACTGGAAGTA
>PVHX01014838.1:0-48899 GCA_004024805.1 Geosciurus inauris
GCCCTATTTTGTGTTTTATGTAGAGACAGGGTCTCACTGAGTTGCTTAGCACCTCGCCATTGCTGAGGCTGGCTTTGAACTCGCGATTCTCTTGTCTCAGCCTCCCTAAGTGCTGGGATTACAAGCGTGAGCCACCGCGCCCGGCTCTGTTTTGTGTTTTATTTAGAGCCAGTGTCTCACTGAGTTGCCTAGTGCCTCGCCATTGCTGAGGCTGGCTTTAAACTTGCGATTCTCCTGTCTCAGCCTCCCAAAGTGCTGGGATTACAGTCGTGTGCCACTGTGCCCGGCTGGCAGCTCTTTCATTCTTAATGGAACCATGGAGAGTCAACAAGATTAAAAATGAAAATTATGGGTTGGGATTGTGGCTCAGTGGTACAGCACTTGCCTTGCATGTGTGAGACAAGTGGGTTCGATCCTCAGCACCACATAAAAATAAAATAAAGATACTGTGTCCATCTACAACTAAAAAAAATTAAAAAAATTTTAAAAATGAAAATTATGATTCTGTAATTATTCATGTAATAAAAACCAGGGTATGAGTTGGGCGTGGTGGTGCATGCCTGTAATCCTAGCTACACAGGAGGCTGAGGAAAGAGGATGGCAAGTTTGAGGCCAGCCTCAGCATCTTAGTGAGACCCTATCTCAAAATAAAATTTAAAAACGGATGGGGATATAGCTCAGTGGTAGAGAGTACTTGCTTAGTATTTGCAAGCCCCTGGGTTCAATTCCTAGTACCTCAAAACACACACACACACACACACACACACACACGCACACACACACACACACACACACAGAATATGAATTGTTTTACAATCCAGGGCAAGATCTTCTTCTAGGCAGTGAGAATGTGAAGGAGACCAGATTTCTCCTCAAATAAGGTCATCTTTGGCCACTTAAGAAGTTTTGGGGGAATTACCTGGAATGGTGTCCTCCAGCAAAGATCACAAGCCAGGAGTGCCCACAGATGCTGACGGTTCTAGGCCTGTGGTTCTCAAACATGAATCAATGGGAGGAGCTTGCTAAACGCAGAATTCCTAGGCCAACCCACAGCCAGCCATGGTAGATTCTCAGCCTTAGCTGAACGTTGGAATCCCTGGGCAGCTTTATAAATACTGGTACTTGATCCCCACTCCCAGGGAATTTTGACTGGGGTACGAACTGGGAGTGGAGATTTCCCAAAGCTCCCAGAGTAGTCTACCATGCAGCCAAAGTTGGCAACCACTGGCAAGAAAAATGTTACTTTGGAATTTCATTCCAGCTCTTCTTTTTCCTCTTGGAAAGTCTTCCTTGCTGATTTTCTTTCACATTCCATCAGCAAAGGAGAATAGACTTGGAACTCAGGGACCAGCCCCCTTGGCTTACAGATGAGAGAACTGAGGCCAGGAAGGCCAGATGAACAGTCTAAGGACACACAGAGCAAAGTTAGCTGCGGGGTACGGGTTTGAACCGTGTCACCTGCTGGGAAACAAGGGATTTTGCCTAAAGCAAAGTGCTATAAACCATCAGAAATAAGGAATGACAGTCATATTGTTCTGTCCTTTCCAGATCTTTAAACCTTCCCATTGGTTTGTAACTTCCTACTGTCTTCCATATTTATAAAGGGCTGCTGGGTACCAGGAGCAATTGCTTATTTCCCAGCAGGATACATCATTAAAAATAGGTATGCCTGTAATCCCAGCACTTAGGGAGGCTGAGACAGGAGAATCATGAGTTCAAATCAGCCTCAGCAATGGCGAGGCACTAAGCAATTCAGTGAGACCCTGTCTCTAAATAAAACACAAAATGGGGCTGGGGATGTGGCTCAGTGGTCAAGTGCCCCTGAGTTCAATTTCCAGGACCAAAAAAAAAAAAAAAAAATAGGTATACTCTTGTCCCTGGGTCCCACTCTCAGAGGCAGATTGGATTTAGGTTCTGATGGAGGGCTGAGCTTCCAGGGAAGTATTGTAACTGTTTATTGTTATTTTTCTTTCGTAAATCTCTAGGAATATTTGTACATTGAGTATATTGTTTATCTTGTGCTTATGCCTTTCAAAGTGGAAGGTGTTCAGATCAGGGCATTCTGGACGACTTCTAGCAATGACTAGCAGTGCATTGAGGAAGAGGCCCTGATACATGACCCCTTCCCTGTGTGTGTGCATGTGGGGGTGTGGGGTAGTTTAGGGAGGGTTGCTCCTCTGAGGGTCCCTGTAAGATGGCAAGTATGTATATGGCCATTCTAAGGCTCAGCGAGGTGCTCATTTTGTAAAAGAGAGTACATGTTATTGAGAACAAAACTGATAACAGAAACCCATCCACATATTTCTGCTGTTAGATTTAAAGCACCTGTTAGAATCATCTCCATGTCCTGGGGGAGAACAATTCTCATCCATTTCTCAGTCCTTCCCCTTGTTCCTCAGATGTTTGTTTTGTGCCTATTAATGTTATAAGGTAAGTGACATAATACTAGTTTCAGGATTGAGCCACTCCAAAGGGAGCTGGAATTTTTTTTCTGAAGTCTAGAATCTTTACCAGGCTGTCCTTGCCAATGGGAAGAGATGATCTAGGTGTTACCATGATGAAATGATAAGTTTATCGTACCTATCAGAATTTAAAAACATTTGATTTCCGAATTAGAAATACAAGTTTTCCAGGAATAAGTTCATTATTTCAAAGACTTGTTCAATTCTAATTGATCCAGTGAAAGGAACTTTAAGCTTCTGGAAGGAGAAACTGCAAATCTATAGTCAATTTATACAGAACTGGATAGAAGAGGACCCAGCTTAAAGCACAAGAATGTCCAATTTCAATCAAGAAAAAAATTAAATACAATTTTGTATTTATCACTCTTAAAAATGCAGATGAGAAAATGGTTCTAAAAATTTGGTGACCAAAGAAGGTTTACAGATGGCCAATGAGCGCATGAAAAAATGTTGGGCACCCTTAGGCATTGAGGAAATGCACATCAATGTTGAGTGAGGTACTGCCCACTGGGTTGACTGTAATAAAAGTATTGGAGAGAATGTAAAGAAATTAGAGCTCTTAGAACTGCTGGAGGGAATGTATAATGGTGCAGCCACTTTGGAAAAGTGTCTGCAGTCTGGCAGTTCCTCAAAAATTTAAACACAGAGTTACCATCTGACCTAGAAATTATACCTCTAGGTGGAATTATATGGATCTACATACCCAAAAGAAATTAAAACCTAGGGATATGCCCAAGAGAATGTACTCAAAAAAAAAATTACACAATACTCATTTAAATGTTCATAGCAACATTATTCATAATAGCCCCAAAGTGAAAATAACCACCCAAAAAGTAAGATGTGGTAAGTCCATAATGGAATATTATTTGGGAAAAAAAAGAAGGATTAAAACATGTTACAATCTGGTATGTAAAATCAAAGAAGCCAGTTACAAAAGGCCATATATTGTATGATTTTATTTATTTGAAATGTCTGGACTAGGCCAATCTTTAGAGAAAAAAATAGCAGATTTCTAGGGCTATAGAGGTTTGGGAGGGGACAGAGGGTGACTGCTAGGAGATGTGGAGTTTTTTCATTTGTTTGTTTTTGGTTTTGGAGGTGAGAAAAGTATTCTAAAATTTATTGTCATGTTGTTTGTACAACTCTGAATACATCAAAACCCATTGAGTTATGTTTTTTTTGGGGGGGGGTTACCAAGGATTAAACCCAGAGGCACTTAACCACTAAGCTATATCCCCAGCTCTTTAAAAATTTTTTTTTTTTTTAAATTTTGAGACAGGTACTCACTAAGCTGCTTATGGCCTGCCTAATTTGCTGAAACTGGCCTTGAACTTGTGATCCTCTTACCTCAGCCTCCTGAGCTGTGAATTATGCATTTTAAGTGGTATGGTAAATTATATATCAATAAAGTTATCTTATAAAATAGCTGAAGGCCAGGTGCTGTCACCAGCCATCCTTGGTCTGTGTGTGGATTGCCATGTGTCATAGTCTATCAAATAGGAGAATCTGGTGTCTGGGAATGACCAGTGGACATTTCCTCTGGTTGACTGCCATGACTAATTGTGAGCCCTATTCAGCTCTGCCAAAGGTCCCACACAGCACTGGAGATGGGGTGACCTGCTACAACCATTCAGCCGGACAGCCCCTGAGATGGGTGTGATCTGCCAAGATGCCAATCAACCTGCTGACTGCAAGACATTGCAAAGCAAGGCTCCACCCTGTAATCCTATCGCTGCCTTTTGATGTACTCCCTTAAATAAACCATGGGGACCATTTTCTAATTGTATAACTCCAGCTCCTGTGTGGACTGGACCTATCAGGGGCTCTAACTTTTTGAAAATATCTTTCTGACTTTGTCTTTTGTTCTTCACTAATTGTTCTAGACTTCAATTCCTCAGGTGGCTTACACCCTCCTCTGCAGGAAGAAGAACCCCCCGCAAGACGCTGGCTATTACCCCATAAGGTGCAGTGGTGCATGCTTGTAAGACTGTCTCAAAAGGGCTGGGAATGTGGCTCAGTGGTTAAATCACCTTTGTGTTCAATCTTCAATACCTACCCTCCCCCACCAACCCCCCCTCCCAAAAAAAAAGAGAAAAAAGTGCTGAAAACTAGAATTGACAGGTATTGTTGGGGTCCATCTTGGGCAACCCCTTAGACATATGCTTTAGTTTGTCTTACAGCTAGTGAAGTTCCAGCAACTGACAATCCTCAGGCCACTCATCCTATCCAGAGCATTCATTGTTCAGAAATTGGGATGACCGATACTTCTTCCCTGGGCAGAACATTCTAGCACAGTTTGTACTTGGCTTTCTAGGTTCCATCAATGGCAAATGGTCAGGAGAGTGGGGAAATATCTTCTTAGGAGTAGGTATTGGCTAACTTTTCCCACAAAGAACCAGGTAATACATTACTTAAGCCTTCCATGACAAGAGGCAAAATCAAGGGTATTGTGTCAGTTCTGAAATAATAAGAGAAAACTCTTGCCCTGTCCCATTCTGTCCCATTAGCCTGTGGTGGGCCATCCCTAGTGGCACATATGATTGACACCCAGCTGGATATATTCTCGGGACAGAGAGCTACTGGCACAATAGCGGGGGTCTTGGTGTGGGCCACTGATTGGAGCTGAGGAAGATGTGCCAAGCTGCTGATCCCTAGACAGAGAGCTTACTGCTCAGTTCCCCGCAGTTACCAATAGTGAAGTTTTCAACATGTAGGTGGTGACCTGCCTGGGCCCTGGAAAGGGGCATGACACAGCCACCAACCAAGGAAGCTGGCACTAGGAGCAGAGCCAAGAACAGAGGTCAGGGTTGCATGTCTTTTGTGAGCTCTTGGTACTTTTGAGTTTATGGGACTTTTTCAATTAAAAATAGTTAACATTTTTATAACTGTGTTGGTATAAAGACAAATGTACTCTAGGCTGGATTGTATTCTTCTTACTACTTTAAAAAAAAATGAGCTGGGTGTGGTGGTACATGCCTGTAATCCCGGCGACTCAGGAGGCCAAAGCAGGAGGATTGCAAGTTCAAGGCCAGCCTCAGCAACTTAGCAAGACCCTGTGTTAAAATAAAAATTAAAAAACATAATAAAGTTTTTCATGGGCCCACAAAAGCATTGTGAAGCCTAGGCCCTGTGAGTATTGTACCTCATGGATAAATCAGCCCTGGCACAGGGAAGGAGGATGCCCAGGCTTGCTTTCTGTGGCTTATGGTGCTGGTGTACTGCAATACCTATGGTCCAAAAAAATAGGCAGTGGGCTGGATTTGGCCCATAGGCCATAGTTTGCTGACCCCTGATCTACATGACTAAGGTGCAATCAACTGAGAGAATTTCTGATGAGTTACAGGACATCCAAGAAAAGACATGATCACCTGAAGATACTGGTAACCACTACACAGGGCTAGATCTCCTCTCAGGGCCTAACTGCCTCCCCGGCCCCATTCTCTCACTTATGGAAAAGTACATAAAACATAAGTGCACAATATAATGAATTATCACAAAGCAAACACTCATCCAGCTGGAAATAGAACACTGCCAGCACTTCCAGTGGCCTCTCTTGTCGCCTTCCAATCACTCCCCTCTTCCTTTACCCATAGATGCTGCTCTACTGACTCCTGACTCTGTAGATCAGTTCTGTTGGATTTTGACCTGGAATAAATGGAATAAAACCACAGATGCTATTGCACTCTTTGACATATGGCCTCTCTCAGTCCTGGCTGTTACTGTGCTGTGTTTCTGAAAAGACTGAATGGAATGACTTACCAGTCATGAGATCTTGGGGCCACATTTTTGTCATGAGATTGATTTTTTTTTTTTTTTTTTTGTGGTACTGGGGATTGAACTCAGGGGCACTCGACCACTGAGCCACATCCTCAGCCCTATTTTGTGTTTTATGTAGAGACAGGGTCTCACTGAGTTGCTTAGCGCCTCGCGGTTGCTGAGGCTGGCTTTGAACTCGCGATTCTCCTGTCTCAGCCTCCCTAAGTGCTGGGATTACAGGCTTGAGCCACCACACCTGGCTGAGATTGGTCTTAAAGGGGCTGGCTGGAGGTAAGGAAGGCCTGTGAGCAATCCAGCCAGACAGCCAGGTCCTCTGAGAACAGAGAGATAAAAGGTATGCTGATGCTGTAAGTGCCTAGCAACAAATACCTTGTTATAGGAATGCACCTGCAAATGGAAAAGTCAACATGGCGTGGAGCTGATTAAGGAAGTGTTCCCCCCCCCCCTGCCCCTGGTACTAGGAATTGACGAGGGGCGGGGTCAATTCTACTCAGGGGTGCTTGACTACTGAGCTACGTCCCCAGCTCTTTTTATTTTTTATTTTGAGATAGGGTCTCTCTAAATTGTTTAGAGCCTCTCTGACTTGCTGAGGCCATTCTCAAACTTGTGATCCTCCTGCCTCAGCCTCCTGAGTTGCTGGGATTACAGGTTTGTGCTGCTGGGGTCAGCTTAGTCAAACTTTTAAACTGCAGCTGCCCTGTACAGTCCAGGGTTGTCATATACAACCATGAAGTCTTCACACTGTGTAACTGTGAGCCTCATCCACACAGAATACAATGTGAATTATGCCGCCATGGTACTATGCAACACGGCAGCCCCGCCAATGTTAACGGAATCAGTCGCCTGGATGCAGACCACATTTTAACCTAGCA
Organism: Geosciurus inauris; assembly: GCA_004024805.1. Classification (NCBI taxonomy): domain Eukaryota; kingdom Metazoa; phylum Chordata; class Mammalia; order Rodentia; family Sciuridae; genus Geosciurus; species Geosciurus inauris. The sequence goes on from PVHX01014838.1 coordinate 7,112, forward strand.
TGTGGTTTAGATACAGAGACCGTCATCTGTTATACATATTTGGGCAAAAGGCTTTTCTCAGTTAGCTAATACATTAACCAGAATTATTCACACACACACACATACACACACACACTCACACACACACACACACACCCTGGCCTTTTGGGTCCAACTTCTGATTAAAAAAAACAACTTCTTCTAAAGAGATGTAGAACAAGCTAAAATGACTGAACCTTTAGTGGATCTTCTCTTGTAAGGCCTCTTCTGAGCAGTGGGAAGTTGGGCAGTGGTTACCTTCTGAGCATAAATTCTTTTTACCTGGGATGCATCTATAAAAGGAAAAGATATTATGATTCTAGGTATATGAAATGTGCAGAATAGGCACATTCATGAGAGAGAAAGTAGATTAGAAGTTCCTAGGGGTCCAGGGTTTTTTCTTGGGGAGACAAAAGCCTTCTGGAATTAGATTATTGTGATGATTGCACAACTCTGTGGATATACTAAAACCCACAGCATTGTGCATTTTACAAGGGTGAATTTTATGGTATGTGGATTATATCCCTATTATTTAAAAAAATTGGAGCTTGGGATATAGCTCAGTGATAAGAGTGCTTGCCTAGCATGTGTGAGGCCCTGGGTTTAATCCTCTGCATGCAAAAATTAACAGAGAGTGAGAGTGAGTGAGAGAGAGAGAGAGGAGAGAGAGAAAGTGGAATCTTTAATGACTTACTGACCTTAGGACACCCCTGAAGCTATTCCTTCAAAGAAGGAACACTTCTGAACTTCATGCATGATTTTCTCTTCCCCTTAAACGCAGATATTGGGCATGATATGCCTTTGGTCCTGGAACAAATTTACCTATTATAAATCACTCTATAAATCCCAAGACCATGTCTTGCTCCAAGTAATCTATAGTTGCTATAGTTGCTAATCCAGCCCAATGTTCTTTTTTAAAAAATATTTTCTTAGTTGTTGATGAACCTTTATTATATTTTATTTATACACGGTGCTGAGAATCAAACCCAGTGCCTCACACATGCTAGGCAAGCACTCTACCACTGAGCTACAACTCCAGCCTCGCAATGTTTTTTTATGTCTTGCTCCTACTATGGTTGAGATGCAGTTTGAGTGTGACCCCTAAGGGTTCATGTGTTGAATATAATCCCCACTGTGAGGTATTAAGATGCTGGAAACTTAATCCAGTGATGGGTGTTTCTCGGAGGTGAGGCCTTTAGGAGGTATTAGGATTAGATATGGCCGTTAGGATGGAGCTCTCATGAGGCAATCCTTGTGGCTTTATAAGAAGAGGGAGGGACACCAAAAGACTCACACGTTACACGCACATACACACACGCACATGGTGTGTACCCCCTGTCTCTGCCATATGATATCTTGCACCACCTTAGGACTCTTCCAGCAGGAAGGGCATCACCATGTGGGTCTTTGACCTCGGAGCTCTAGAACCATAAGCCAAAAGAAACCCTTTTCCTTTTTAACTTAGTCTACATCATTGTGGCATTAGGCTAATATAGCTCCTAAGACAAATAATTCAGGTTTGAGAGTCTTGAGAAATTTTGAAACACTAAGCTCCAATTCTCAATAAGTATAAAAACCTATGAGAGCTCATGGCTGTTTTCCTTTGAGAGGGGAAATCTTATTTCAAATCACTTCCCTCCTGCTACGTGCTGCCTCACTCATCGAGAGCCCTAAGGTGGGGGTCTGCAGATCAAGAGCCCTGAGACTGTCAGGCAGATCGGAACCCAACATGCATGCCTGTCTTCACCTTCCCTGAGTGGTTAAGGGGCTAAGTGCTGGCCAAGATTGCACATCCCCGTCTGAAAGACAGCGTGTTGCTGGGAGCTGTCTGCATCCTGGGTTACAACTTGGAAAAATATAACTGAAGAGAGGAAATGGTGAATGGAAAGCTGCTTTTGTGAAGAAAGGACATCCAGGTGCATCCTAATGAGTATTTACAAGGTCCAGTTCCTTTAAAGCAGTTGTCCAAATGCTTTTAGAACAAAATGTTAGATTCATTCTTGTATTGCACAGGGATGAGCCAGACGGCCCATGAGTTAAGGCAGGTTTTCCTCTCCATTTCTCCACAGGGAAAAGGGTCAAATGCACACATGCTGAGCTGGGCGTGGTAGCACATGCCTGTAATCCCAGTGGCTCAGGAGGCTGAGGCAAGAGGATCGCAAGTTCAAAGCCAGCCTCAGCAATTTAGCGAGATGCTAAGCAACTTAGTGAGAACTTGTCTCAAAATAAAATATAAAAAGGATTGGGGATCCAGCAGCTTGGGAGGCTGAGGCAGAAAGACTGAGAATTCAAAGCCAGCCTTAGCAAAAGCGAGGGGCTAAGTATCTCAGTTAAACCCTGTCTCTAAATAAAATATAAAATAGATCTGGGGATATGGCTCAGTGGTCGAGTGCCCCTGAGTTCAATCCCCGTTACGCCCCCGACCAAAAAAAAAAATTGGGAATGTGATTCGGTGGTTAAGTGCCCCTATGTTCAATCCCTGGTATGCCTGCCTCCGTCCCCAGCCCAAAATGCACACATGCTTCTTGTTGGGCTCAGGCACCAAGGGTCACAGTCTGGCTGGGAACTTTTCTATCCACTTGGTCTGATTTGAGAGACATAGCACTGACAGCACATTTCATGCGCCAGGTGCTTTTCTGAGCCCTTAATGCATACTAATTCATTTAATCCTCATAAAAGCCTATTGCTATAGTTATTATCCCCATTTTCTTATATCATTTATTTAGTTTTGCAGTACTGAGGATTGAAACCAGGGATGCTGTACCACTGAGCTGCCTCCCCAGCCCTTTTATGTTTTATTTTGAGACAGGGTCTTGCTAAGTTGCTGAGGCTGGTCTGACTCAGCCTCCTGAGAAGCTGAAATTACAGGGCTGCACCACTGTCCCCAGTTTATTAACCCCATTTTAAATCTGAGGAGACTGAGCATGAAGAGGTTATTGTGCCCAGAGTTATACCACAAGTGAGTGGCAGAGTGGGGACCGGAGCTGATAGCCTGTGCTCCTCCTGGCTACGTGATTTATGCTGTTCATGGAGGTAAGTGAAAGTTCCTTTGAGAAGGATCATGACCCAACAGACCAGCACACTTCCTGGCCACGTAGGCAGAGGCAGCTTAGTGTGTAGAACTGCTGATCTTGATTTGACTACTTCAAAAAAAAAAAAAAACAAAAAAAAACCAAAATACAAAAAACTGAATCATTAAGCACTAACCCAGCCTTCAAGCACTCTCCAAAGGAGAGAATCGAGGCAACCACAGGCCAGGGTAGGAATGCAAATTAATATTTGTCAAAGGCCCCACTAGGCCTTTGATCTGTGCAAACTTTCTCTCATCTTTTGTGCCTTGCCCAGAAATTAAAACTGGTTTCCATATTCTATGACAAGTGGGAAGTGTCCAGGTTGGAACAGGCATCTGTTTCTTCAGAGCAGAGGAAACTATGGCTTCCAGTATGAGCTTGCAGGATAATCCTTTTATTAGAGGCTTCTAGAATCCCTAATTGTGCTGGAATGTGGCGTGCTGAAAACAAGATACAAAAGAATGGGCTGGGTGTGGTGGAGACCATAGTAGAGGCAAGGGCAACTGTCCACCCTCAGGGACTTTCTTAGTAGTGCTACAGCCTGGGGCATTCTTTGTTGTTCCTGGCTTGGTGTTTGGCTTACTGTAGATGCTCAGTTAAGGCCTGTCAGCCTAGTTGTTCTGACAAGATTTGATTTTATGGAGGTATGTGTCAAAACAATACACTTTCTTGCGGGGGGGTGGGGGAGTGGGGGTACTAGGGATTGAACTCAGGGGCACTGAACCACTGAGCCACATCCCCAGCCCTATTTTGGATTTTATTTAGAGACAGGGTCTCACTGAGTTGCTTAGCACCTCACCATTTCTGAGGCTGGCTTTGAAGTGGCGATCCTCCTGCCTCAGCCTCCCGAGCCACAGGGATTACAGGTGTGCGCCACTGCGCCCAGCTAACAACACACTTTTTTGCAAGAGCCCTGCTAGTGTGGATATGAGCCCCCAGGCAGCTTGATGTTTGTGTATAAGCTAATGGCAACAGAAAGATCAGTGACAACTGTCTCTGAAGTTTTGCCCACCTGAGTCAGCCTATCCTGCTTCAGGGGCTCATGCTGGCTGAAAAGAGCAGGAAAAAATTTGACTCAGTCCTCTCAAGACATCCCTAGAACAAATACCCGCTTTCAAACACAGAAACAAAGGACTTGCAGATGCCAGTAGAAATACTGTATTCATTTTTGAGGACTATGCTACTTTTAAGGCAAGTGTTACACATACAAAACAGATGAACAGTATTTACGACATGATAGAAAGAGTGGCAGGGGAGACATTTCAAACAGGGTACAGTGGGATTTTCCCTGGTCGGTTACCCCTGGTCCACTGACTCCTCTGTGGACTGAAAAACCGGAGACACAGCACCTTCTTTGTTCTCTTCCAGCCTCCAAGGGGAGGGTTGTCTGCACATTACACGGAAGCAGACTTCTCCAGATGGCAGCAGAAATGTCCTTAGTGCAGGGCCAGGTTGGGATATAGGTGTTCAACCAGTGGGCCTCACTGTCCAGCTCTAACCTCTGCGCTTTGTAAGGTTCATCTTTAGAAATGGAAAATCAGGAAGCCAAAGACATACACTTGTAGGTTAGTTCTCTATCCAAACTCAAACCACCTTGGGTTGGAGCTAAAACACACACACACACACACACACACACACACACACAGTGTATACATACATACTAGTATATATACATGCACACATTTATACATGGAAGAAAAAAAGATTTACTGAAGCCTGAAGAATAGTGGATGTTCATTTACAGCATGGAATCTAACAATGTAATTGTTCTCCCCTTTGAAAACAGAAGGCATTGGCAACAAGCTCCAGCCACAGGCTAGAAGTTTCCGGGCACCTCTGCTGAGTTCCTGGTCACTCTTGGCTTCACAGGACACTGGAGTGGTTTAGCGGGTTTTAAGAGAGCTGGCCTTCCTGCTGACCAGGTCGTCTCTGTGCCCCATGGCTTCCCCCACCCTTCCCACTCAGGCACAGACCAGACCCTCTATTCTAAAATGGAGAGGAGCTGTCTAGTTCCATCTGCCTTTTTCTCGGTAATGGCAGACACATCACAAAGGTGTTTACCTGTAAGACCCGAGTGACATAAACAAGGAAGCCAAGAGTGAATGAGATTGAGCATTTGGGGATTCTAATGGCCTGATTGGGGAGGAGGGGTAGCTGAAACAGTGACTGGGCCTGGGGGTCAAAGAGAAGTCAGGCAGAGATGTGGTGGGAGGTGGGGAGCAAATTCATTACAGCCTGAAGGACATCAGGAGAGGCTGCACAGGATGCCACCAAATGAGGACACAGGGAACAGGTGGCAGGATGGAGGATCTAATGCACAGAGCCCTGCTCAGGAGAACAGTCTCTACCAGAAGGTGGCCTCCAAAGAAGAAAGCTATCACTTAGGTAAAGATAAGAAGTGCACACAGATGAGCATTTGCTCTCCAAAAAACAAAAATGGTGAAACGGTCATTTTCACGGATTTCATTTGCCTCACCAGATCCCTCTGAGGTAGGTAAGAGGCAGGTGACATTAGCCCCATTTTATAAATGGGGTAAAGTGGGGCCCCAGAACTTGTCACAGGTCACACCATGAACACACCAACAGCCACAGTAAAGGAGCAGAATTGGGTCTTCCCTACTACCAGCAGCACCCTCTCTTCTAAGAGACTCCTTCCTTGGACTAAAATTGGGGTGCGGTAATCTGGAGGAATGTGGACTATTTTTCTGGTAAGTTTAAACTTTGATGCACCAGCAGGAAAGGAGTCCATATCTATGGAAATCAGCCAAAGCCTGGGGACCAGGAACTAGGGGCACCCCACCCCAATTAGTGGATGGATTTATTTGTGGGCCGGGGTAGGTTGTTTTTGTAGTTTTGTTTTTTTCTGCTATGTGGCATTTTAGGGTCTAGTTAAATTATAATTAGATTAGCAAACCAACATGGATCGTGAATGTGATGACCACATCTCACCTCCCCAGAGAAAGAGGCTCCTTTGGCCCACCGTCAAATCAGAGTGGATGGAGATAAAAGCTGAAGTATTGTCAGAGGCTCAGGCCTCAGAAGCAGAAAGGTACCTCAGGTCTGGGATAGTAACAGGACAGATGTATATGCCTTGTTCTCATTAGGGTCCCCACCCTTATCCCCCAGGCCACACTCCCTCACCTTTCTTTGACCTCGAAATTAGAGTTCCTTGGTGATACTGACCAGAGACCCCAGCAGTGCTAATACCACCTGGAGTATTTTTCTTTTTTGCAGCCCTGGGAATTGAACCCAGGGTCTTGTGCATGCTAGGTAAGTGCTGTACCACTGAGCTACATCCCCAGCCCCTACTTGGAGTATTTCTAACTTGACATTGGGCAGTGCCTCGGGTCCCCTTGAAGCCACCCACACCTAGTTAGTTGGAGTATAACTCTTGAAACACCTGAGTTGCAGCTCGGCAAATTCCAGCCAAGGCTAAGAATTTGGGAATTTCTCCAATTACTACTGTCCATGAGGCAACGTGACAGGTGACTGCAAAGGCCCTTGGTTTGCTCAGAAAGCATCTGAGGACCGCTGACCAGGGGCAATGAAGAATACATCCACATTTTTCCAGGCTTTACCCAGAGGCCCCTGAGAGCTCACAATCCTCCCAAGCCTGGGGTGTTTCCAAACAGAGTTCTGGTACCAAATGTCAGTGTCCTGGTCCGTGGGAACCCGTTCTTGCTGGGGAGCCCAACGCCTGTGCTGAGGTAATTCCTCTAACCAGTGACTGGGCCAAAGCATTACTCAGGAAATAAAAAGTCCATGAGGGCCGTGCCTGTGTGGAACAGGTTGGGAGCAGGGTGAGCGCTGGCCCGGCAGGCCAGGCTGTGGCCCAGCCTCCTCACAGTACTGACTCCTTGGATTCCAGTTCTGGGGCGCTAGTTACTGGGCCTGCGGGGTTCTGGTGTGTCACCAGAGGTGACGTCTCTTCCTCAGACTTGGAGTTGGGGACGGCTTCCACTTTCACCTCGCTCAGTTCTTGCTCGCCTCTCTTCAATGCCTTCTGATTCAGGTGGTGGAGGATGCCTGCGCCCAGGGCGTCCCCTTCCACATTCACCACGGTGGTGGTCCGGTCCCTGGTGGAAAAAGCAAAGGGCAAGTGTCACAGCCAATACCACCACTGAGAGCTAGCAGGGAGCTGGCCCTGTCACGGGCAGGCTGGATAGCCCTGGGGAAATAATGAAGAGGGCAGCCTTGTTTCTTGGAAGGCATGCTCTAAATTGCTCTACATTGATTTTCTTTGATCAGTCTTTATTCTTATAAAAGTAACAGACCCTCATTGAAGAAAATCTGGAAAAAACAAAATTAAGTCCGGCATGATGGCATATGTCTGTAATCCCAGCAACTCAGGAGGCTGAGGTAAGAGGATCCATATTCGAAGCCAGACTCAGCAACTTGGCAAGACTTTGCCTCAAAATAAAAATAAAAAGGACCAGGGAACGGGCGTGGTGGTGCATGCCTGTAATCCCAGCGACTTGGGAGGCTGAGGCAGGAGGATCACAAATTCAAAGTCAACATCAGCAACTAAGCGAGGCCCTAAGCAACTTTGTGAGATCCTGTCTCAAAATACAAAATAAAAAGGGCTGGGATGCACCCTTGGGTTCAATCCCTAGTAAAGGAGCTGGGCTTGGTGGCGCACGCCTGTTAATCCCAGCACTTTGGGAAGCTGAGTTGGGAGGCTGAGACAGGAGTATTGAGAGTTCAAAGCCACCCTCAGCCATGGCGAGGTGCTAAACAACTCAGTGAGACCCTGTCTCTACATAAAACACAAAATAGGGCTGGGGATGTGGCTCAGAGGTAAAGTACCCCTGAGTTCAATCCCCAGTTCCAAAAAGAAAAGAAAAAAAAAGGAAGAGAAAAGAAAAAGGGAAGTATAAAGAAGCAAACAAGTTAACCATATTCTATAATTCTGAATGAATCAGGAGTAACACTGCAATTTAATTCCTTCCAGACATCTTTCTATAAATGACTTTTATATGTAATAGACACCATCATATGAAATTGCATAAAGTTGGGAGAGTAGAGTGGATATGACTGTGTTCAGCTCTTCTTCCCTTCAGTGTCACACTGAGCTGTTCTCATTTTGGTCCAGCTTCACTAATGGGACCTTCATGTGCATTCCATGACCCTCTCACAGAACGACAGCACTGTTCTTTCTAAAAGCTTATTTACCACAGGTGAGCCCAACATCTACCCCCACTGTCCCTGAAGTTCAAAGAGGGTACTGTGCCCATTTTGAAGAGAGGGGAAAAAATGTGATCTTCCCAGAGGGCACTAGAGGACAAAAGCCATGGATGCAGTGTCAGAGGGAATGGGTGGCTGGAGGGCTTGCTGGGTCAGCTAGCATGGGCCCTATTTCCCCACTGGCCAAGCACCTCTTGATGCCCTTTCTCCTCACACCAGAGGCAGCTGCAGGAGCTCTGACATGACTCTGATCCTATCCAAGTTGCCAGCTCGGGGATAAAGTTCCTTCCAGTGGAGGATCTGGACAACAGGCATCTACAGGACATTTTACCCTCATTTCTCTAAGGGTATTAGGTTGGAAAAACTGATTCCAACCACCCAGCCACCATGGGTAGGTCTGAGAGCTCAGTGCCAGGGACCTGTGTTCAGGTCCTCTCACGCCTGGCTGTGGTTAGCCTGGCAGGAATGTCTTCACTGTATCTATCAATGCTTCCCACGTGCCCAGTGTTCTGTGTGCTTGGTACATGCTGATTCATTTAATCCTCACTGTAGTTGTGGTGGAGCTTCTGTTATGATTCCCATTTTACAGATGAGCACACCAAAGCACAGAGGAGCTCATGTTACACAACTGCTACATGGTGAAGCTGGGACTTAAACCCAGGTGCCTGGGCTTCTGGATGTCACAAGCAAGTTCTCAGTACTGGCATTTCATGGTCATTCATGGATGATCATGGGCATTGGATCTCATATTGTTTAACTTTTCCTTAGCTCTAAATCAGGACTTGCCAGCTTAACTGTAGGCTACTTTGTGAGGCAGGGAGTGTGTTTTAAGTTTCTTTGCGTGCCCCAGGCCTAGTGGACAGTCAAGCTCTCAGGGAACTCAACAAGACTTCTCTGGTTGTGGTGACCTTATGACTCACTACTTACACAATCCAGTCCACAGCCAGAATCAGAGAGAGGTCATGAGTGGGCAGCCCAATGGCCTCCAGGATAATGGCGATGGTGAGGACCCCTCCAGCTGGCACGCCTGCTGCTCCAACACTGGACGCCGTGGCAGTCACTCTAGGGGATGGCAAAACAGGGCCAGCCATTAACATGCAGAATAGGGCAGAATATGCAGATATGCAGAATATGGCTGCCATAGTGTAGAAATTGTAAACCACACCACCATGGATTCTGGGGCGCTGAAGAGAAGAGCCACTCTCTTCAAGTATAGTCAGCTACCTTAGGCTCAGGTTCTGCATCCATGGATTCAACCTATCATGGATCAAAATATAAAAAATTTTCTTCTTTCCTGAATATGTAGACTTTTTTCCTTGTCATTATTCCCTAAATACTATAGTCAAACAACTAGTTACACTGTATTTACATTGTATTAGGAATTGTAAAATTATAAATGATTTAAAGTATATGGGAAGGCGGGCATGCTGCCAGATGCCTACAATCCCAACAACTCAGGAGGCTGAGGCAGGAGGATCATAAGTTTGAGGCTAGCCTCGGCAACTTAGCAAGATCCTGTATCAAAATAAAAAAATAAAAATAAAAAGGGCTGTGGATGCTCAGTGGTAGAACACCTCTGGGTTCAACTGAGTACCACACACACAAAAAAATTATGTGAAAATATGCATAGGTTAGGTATGAATACTACACCATTTTATATAAGAGACTTGAGTTTGATGGAATTTGGTATCTGTGATCCGCAAGGGGTTTTGGGGATTGGCCCTGGACATGTGCCCCAAGATTACTGAAGTATGACTCTAATGAATCCAAACTGTCCATATGTCATGAATGAGATGCCGAGTTGCAATAAAGTTTTTTTGAAGGAAATCACAAGAAAAACCTCAAGTTTTAATCCAGGCCCCCAAAGAGGAAAAGAATAATCAGCTTACAGGATTGTGAAGATCTGTCCTGCATTCAGTTCCACGTTGTTGAGCTGGGCAATGAACACTGCGGCCACACACTGGAAGATGGCTGCTCCGTCCATGTTCACAGTGGCCCCGATGGGGAGAATAAACCTGCTGATCCTCTTGTCTACACCATTGTTTTCTTCAATGCACTTCATCATAGAAGGAAGGGTTGCTGAGCTAGAAATGGAACAAACAACCAACCAACCATGAGAACAGTTCCTTCAGAACAGGTTGACACATTACTCATCTCAGACCCTAGAACACAGCAATTAGCACTGTCTTAGTTTCTGACTTTCTTCCCTTGAAATAAGAAGAAAAATACAGCACTGTTTCAAAGTTTCTGGCATAACACCAGGCTTTGTCAACTCCCAACCCCCAGTTACTTCCTGCACTTACCTGTTATATTATTTTCTTGGATACATCTGTTTCAAATTTTCTCAAGAACCACACATTACCTCATAGTACAATGTGCACAGGAAGAAAAAGAACTGGCTGTGCATCTCTATCCCTGCCTGATTTCACCTGGTTCCATACTGATATGGCTGGAGCAGCCAAGGCCCTCCAAGCCCACTCACCTGGAGCAGGTAGCAAATGCTGTTGCGAATGGTGTGAGGAGGCCCAGAAGGAATTTGAATGGGTTTTTCCGTGTGAAAACAAAATAAACAAGTGGCAGAACAATTCCTCCATGAATAACGTGGCCTAATATAGATGCGAAGATGTATTTCCCAAGGCTGGTCACCAGCACAATAATGTCCTTCATTTCTACAATCTTGCTTCCGACTAGAAACATGATGCCCACAGGTACGTACCTAGGGGATAAGCGAAGGGTACTCATCAGGAAGGTGGTAAAGCGGGGCTGGGAGATGATGGCCCTCCCTAATACAGAATGCAGGAACTTTTAACCAGGACATCTTCATCTCTCTGTAGGATAACTCTGAGCACAGAAAAGGATGGGGTAGATCATGCCCATTTTACTGGTTGTAAGATAGTGAAACAAAGTTGATCACTCACCACAGGGACTGGAATCAGCACCAGAACCCAGACGTCTTTTCCTTAGAGACATATGTTCTTAACAGATGGATACTCCCAACCACAGGGGCTCCCAGGCAGAAAAGCTAAGAACTCAAGATCAAAGCCCCTGCGACTGTGAGTTTGACTTTCAGCTTTTGTTCCGGCTCCTTCTGAGAACTTAGAACCATGGAAGACTAACATCTATTTCACAGAATTGCTGTGATACAAAATAGAGCCAGATTTTCCCTTCTGTGAAATTTTACATTCTTCGTAGTTTGGCAAACATGATCCCGTGGGAAAAAGTCATTAACAATGACACTCCAGGAATACTCTTGGAACGTGAAGATTTTTTTAAAGGTAGAAAGGGAAGGAATGAATTATGGGAGCAGCAAAGAACAAAAGTCAGTTTTAAAAAAATTTTAATACCAATTCGGGAAGAATTTGATCATTTGTTTTTTTTTATTTGTTCTTTTTAGTTATACACGACAGTAGGGTGTATTTTGACATACATACATGGGTATTCATGGTAGGACTGTTGATTTTGTTTATAAATTTTAATTATATATGTAATAATGTCTCAGAATTCAAATTTCAAGGAGTACAAAAGGGTCAGTAGTATGAAGTCTCTCTCTCATTTCCGTCTCCTAAGCACCCACTGGGAACAGCCAATGCTGCTGGCTTCTTGAGATTTCTTTCTAGAGATATTCTAAGTAGTGTTATTCATTTTAAATCCTTATTGTAATACATGAACACATTTTTCCTTCAAAAAATTAAAACGTTACAAATTAGACTAAAATCCTCTGTAGGTACCATCCACAAGCCAGATCCCACCTCAGACAGTCACACCAACTTCCTGTGCACTGAGATACATAGGAATGTATTTAAATCTTTATATTTGTAGATTTTTTTCACCCTGAATTATGCCTTTGAGATCTTCTCATATTAGTACTTAGAAATCTACCTCATTTTTTTTTCAGTTAGTTCCCTGATTTCTAATGGGGTTGGACATCCCTTAAAATGTTTACTCTGCTATGAACTGCCTGCTCAAATATCTTGTCCATTTTCTAACAGTGTCTTCAATCTTTTTCTTTTATAGTAACAGAATTCTTTATTTCTCTATACACAGTACGTAAATATATATATCATATGTATATATATATATTTTTTCAATAAGTGTTTTGACTTTTAACTTTGTTCAAAGTATCTTTCGCATGCAAACTTTTTGGACTCTGATGTAGTCAAATTTAAAAGCTTTTAAAAATGCTTTTTCTTTTTGTATCTTGCTTAGGAGAACTTTCCCTACCCCTACATTTTCTTTGAATATTTTTTGAGGATCTTTTTCTTCCTTTCTTTTTGATTAGTTTTATCAAGGAGTTGGTAGCATAAACTTTTGTAAATAAGTTTTATTGAAACACAGTCACACCCATTTGTTATGAATGACTTTTGGCTTCTTTCACTTTACAGTGAGAGTTGGGTTATTGTAATAGAGAGTGTATGGCTTACAAAGGTTGCCGACCCTGTTTGGTCCATTTAAAAGTTATTTCTGTGAATATATAGGGTGAGTAGGCAGATGTTATGGTTTTAGAGTGGGCTTCTACTGAAGATCCCTCCTATGTATGGATGAGATCCTTAACCAGCTGAGGCATTTGAAACTCCAATTCTGTGTAACTGGTGCTTTCTAGGCAGCAGATCTCCCACTGCAGCTAGATACTCTGCAAGGTCTGCCTCACTGAATACCTGCTTGCATAACCAGCACGTCAAATTTAAGGAATGACTCAATGGCTTTCCAGACTGAAAACAAATGTTCTAAATTGGGAATATTACTTTCTTCCATAGGGTTTTCTTAAGTCCAAACTTTGGAAAGATTTTAGATTCAAAAAATAAGCCAAGGAAAGAACTTGACATCTGATGAAAGAAAAGTTTCCTTTCCGAAAATACCAGTTCTCTCCCCAGAATAACAACAGTCATATGCAGTGGCATGTTTGCAATGATAGAGGCAGGCTCTGGGATCCTCAGATGCAGCAAGAGAGACCCCACTGGGCAGGGGGAGGAGGGGGGCCTCTAGACTTGGTGTGTTTGTTTCAAACATCCCTGAAAATCAGTCCAGCTATCACCCAATGCCAACTGATTGAGAAAAAGTTCTGGGATTTTTAAAGTGTTGACAATAAGGAAATTGTGCATGAAAGGATAAACTAGTTCTTAACAACTAATGGATAAAAGCTAAAAGCCACAGAGGTCTGGCTTGGTGGAAATGCCAGGAAAAACTTATGAGGTCCCTCTTTCTTTCTTTCTCTCTCTCTCTTTTGCACCGGAGCCACATCCCCAGCCCTTTTTATTTTGAGACCAGGTCTTGCCCAGTTGTTGAGGGCCTTGTAAAGTTATGAGGCTGAAACTGGCCTCAATTTTGCAATCCTCTTCCCTCTGCCTCCTGAGTTGCTGGGATTATAGGCATGCACCACCACACCTGGCTAATTTATGAGGTCTGAGCAATGGGATTGACATGATTTCTGAGTTGTTTTGAGGGTGCCAATCACATTTTTTACTTTTACAGCCAGGAATCAATCTATTGGTTTTTGTTGTTGTTATTGTTCTTGTCCTTGTTTTTACTGAACAATCATTCTTCCTTTGATATTATACAAAAAGTAATTTATGAAATAAAAGCTTATGAAAAAAAGACCATTCCAAGTTTCACACATGCCTGGGGTGAAGATGGGCTGGTCCTTCATGTTGTGAAATACTATAGTGAAGGGTCTCTTGGAAGATAGAAGTCTATCATTTTGAGATAAATCTGGCTTATTTTACGTGACAGATGGCAAACTAATGAAACTCAATGCTCTACAAGATGATATGGACAGTACATATGGCATGGGTTGATGGTGGGAACTCTTAAATAGATCACAGTGACAACGTCACCAAAGGGTCACTGGGGACACTGTGCAGGTGATTGGTAACTAATTCCCTGAGGTCCTGGACAAGAGGAGAAGCCATCTTTACCTCCATCCCTTCCTGTACCAGGACTGGCCTGAGGTCTGTCAACCACAAAAGAGCCCTGGGCCAGGAAAATCTAGAACGGCAAAGTCAGATTCTTCTCTGGATGTCAGGGGAAATGAGAGGAGAGGAGGTGGCAGGGTGACACTCACCACATAATCCATGACACCAGCACCATTGTCGCCTCATTAAAGGAATTGAAGAAACGGATGAGCTCTTCTCCTTCAGAACCTAGTTTCTTCAGGGCCACTCCCAACACCAGGGCAAACAGGACCAATCCTAAAATGTTCATCCCTTCAATATCAGTGGCAATGGGAATCTGTAGGATCAGAGGAGACAGAAGTCCAAGTTCACAATAGAAGGGAGTGTATTTGCTTAGTGTTTCCACCAGGCTGTGTCCTGAGTAATAAAAGGTTCATTATTTTCTTTAAACCTTTAGTAGTTTTATAAATAAAGAAAACTTAAGGGGAGAGGGTGTTTGAGGATAAAGAAAGTGAACAAGTAAAAATATTTACCTCTTTAACTCTGAAGAGTTCAAATATATATGGCATAGGTTCAAATATAAAGTAGTGAGCTGCCTGTCACTGGATATATTCAAGAGGAGGTTGGACAACCACGTAGATGATTTCCTTTTATTTATTTTCTTTTTCTTTTTTCCTCTCTTTTTTTTGTGGAACTGGGATGGAATCTAGGGCCTTGTGCATGCTGGGCAAGTGCTCTACCACTGAGCCACATCCCCAGCCCTTTTTATTTTGAGACAGGGTCTCAATAAGTTGCTCAGGCTGGCCTCAAACTTAACAATCCTCCTGCCTCAGCCTGCCGAGTAGCTGGGATCGTAGGTGTGTGCTAATATGCCTGGTATTCTTCCAAATTTTCATCACAAAACATTTCAAAACTAATAGAGAAGTTGGAATATAGGATGATGATTACTATATCCAGTGCTTTTGTTTATACCGAGATATAAATATATCAGTGACATCTATATGACTTATAGAGGAGCAGGGGAAATAATAATTATGGAGCCTCGGCTTTGGAGCCTGACTTACACTACAGTTGCTAGTTATGAGTTTAGGTAAGTTACTTAACTCTCTCTGTGCCTCAGTGCCCCATCTACAAAATGGGGACAAGAACAGTAGCTAGCATATAAGACTGTTATGAAGATTCAGTATATTAATAAATGTAAAATACTTAGACTGTGTTTGGCAAATGAAAACCAACAAGAATTAGCCATTATTACTTTTTTAATGGGATATTTTGTTGGCGATCATCTAGGTTCATTTTATCAAGACAGGGTTCTTTTTACAAATGGTATTATGATACCACAGACAATAAGACTTTTGAATATCACTATAATCTCCTGGGACTTGGTCTATCAAAGCTGCTGTGGTCAAAGAGCTGTGGAGGAAGAAAGCTTGCATTGTAGTGCTTGCTCTACTGATAGCTTATGTGTGTGTGTGTTGCGGGGCGGAGTCTCTAGAGAAGTGAGCGGTTCCAGGATTTTATGAGCTGCAGGACTAACACTTGGTGGTGACCTTAGGGCTATCAACTAACATTTTTTGTCTATTTTTTTTGGTACTGGAGATTGAACTCGGGGGCACTCGACCACTGAGCCACATCCCCAGCCCTATTTTGTGTTTTATGTAGAGACAGGGTCTCACTGAGTTGCTTAGTGCCTCGCCCTTGCTGAGGCTGGCTTTGAACTCGCGATTCTCCTGTCTCACTCTCCCTAAGTGCTGGGATTACAGGCTTGTGCCACCGCGCCCGCCATGTCCCAGATCTTAACTGGAACTGAGGATTAAGAAACAATGCAACCAACATTGGTTGCCATTCCCAGGTATGGTGTTGAGGTCAAGTGATTCCAGATGGAGCTGGCTTTCTGACTTAAGGGCAATGGCAATAATTTTTCCAAGGAAATGACTCCCATCTGTAAAGCAGGTGTGTAGAGAGCCGTCCGTGGGCTGTGTGTGGACCACTACGCATCGTAGCCATTTGAATAGGACAATCTGGTATCTGGGAATGACCAGTGGACATTTCTTCTGGTTGACTGCCCTGACATTCTGAGCCCTATTCGAACTCTGCCAAAAGTCCCACACAGTTCTGGAGGTGTGGTGACCTGCTGTAGCCACACAGCCCCTCTGAGATGGGAGTGACCTGCCAAGATGCCAATCAACCTGCTGACTGCAAGATATCACAAAGCAAGACTCCACCCTTGAAACCTTATCCCTGCCTTTGATGTACCCCTTTAAATACACCATGGGAGCCATTTTCTCTTGTCTTACCCAGCTCCTATGTGGACGGGGTTTATCAGGGGCTCCAACCTTTTGAAACTATAATTCTGCCTGCGTCTTTGTTCTTTACCAATTATTCTAGACTTTAATTTTCTCAGGTGGTTTACATCCCCCTCGGCAGGAAGAAGAAACCCTCAAGGAAATGCTGGCCGTCTCCCCATACAGGTTGTTTACAGCGAGATGTACTGGGCTGTCACACACCTTGGCAAACAGCACTGAGTTGGGTTAAGAGACTAGACACAACCAGAGATACAGCCAGAGTTGCATCCTGAGCTCTAACCTCTTGCTAGTGTGCCTTTGCATATTTTATTCCTATGGACTATATCACTCTTCCCACCAGCCTCCCTGTCTCCTCCTTTTCCTCAGGTTCCCCTGACCACTCCGGCTAAGATGGCACACCTCACCATCACTGGTACACATACACACACTTTCCCTGTATGTTCATGTGCCCTGCTTCATTTCCCAGCAGCCATATGTATTTATGACATGGTTATATTCTCCACTAGAATGTCAGCTCTGCAAGAGCACAGCTTTCCCTGTGTTGAGCAATGCCTGTGGTCTAGCGCCCACGAGGGGCACAGAGTGGTTGCCAAGTAAATCACTGTTTAATGAATTAATGATTCAGTGAAAGCCTAGGAGGTATTTATCTCTAGCGAGTTGTTACATGGGATCAAAGTAGGCAGGGAATATAGGGCATGGGTCAAGAGCAGGAGCCTTTCCACATGACCTTGTGTTTCTGGGTCCCGAACTTCTCACTGTCACCAACATCTCATCCTTGGGGGACAAAGATGACTCAATCTTTACACAATCTTTAATCACAGGGTTTATGAAAGCCTTGAACTAGTGGGGATACACTGTTCCTGTCTCAAAGACTGACTCTTTGCATTCCTGGATTAAATTTATAGTGAAAGTAAGGGGACGTCAGCTGGGGTGGACGCTTGAGGGTCACTAGCATTTCCAGGGGGAAATCTGAGCAGCTAGCAAATGCCTTCAAGGTCTGTCAAAACTCGAAGGTACTGCAGAGACAATGTTCTAGGATCCACACAGGGCTCTTGATTTTTAATAGTTTTGATCAACATCAGAAAGCCATCGTTTCAAGTATTTGTAGTGGGACATAAATCCTACCTCACCAGGTTGTCCTATGACTCAAATGACATGTCAAAGGAGTTTCTGTGCCGTGAAGGTGGCATGCAGAGGTAAGCCATTTACCTAGAGGACCCACATCCCAGTGAGCCCAGCTGTAGCAACCAGGGATTGGCAGAGGGGCCCAGCTGGACCTACAGCCACCCTCTCTGGCCTTTTTAATCAAGGACTGCTGATTAAATCCACATTTATGAACCAGGGGAGTTTTACGTGGGGGTACTTTGATAGTCATTTGTGATGTCCTGCTAGGAAACGGTAGACAAGGATGTAAATAATGATAAATGTCCTGAAAGGACACTGGCGGAGGTGGGGAAATCCTATTTATGGGTCTCAGCTAGAGCTAACTCTATTTTATACACAAGTAGCTTCTTTTTTTCTGCATCCATTGAACATCCATTGAAGATCAAGTTGATGTAAACATAAGGAAAACCATTTTGTTGTAGTGTTGTTTTTCATCTTAGAAAACTGTGTCACCAATAGCCAAAGTGCTACTATTCAGGTCACTAGTACAACACAGTGTCAATCTGCTGTTGTAGCTGTACATTCAGGGGGATTCCACACATGGACACAAAAATTTTTAGCACTTATTTCAAAATGTGCAAAAGAAAAAGAAAAAGAAAACTGCAACAATGTTTAGTTGAGTTCTGTTTCACTGCTTTTATTTATTTATTTATTTATTTATTTATTTATTTATTTATTTAAGAGATGGGGGTCTCAATATGTTGTCCAGGTTGTTTTGAACTCCTAGGCTCAAGAGATTCTCCTGCCTCAGACTCCTGAATAGCTGGCACTATAGGAATCTATTGAGCTGAGCTGGCCCAGCTCAGTCTCACATTTTAAATCCAAATTTATTCATTTCAAGTAGATGCAAATATCTGAAAACTTCATTATGTCTTATAACTGTGCATTTACATTAAATTTAACTGTGAAATATAGATTGATTTTTTGTACATTTTTATTTCTTCATTTTGTTACTTTTTAAAAAAAGTTTTATATGTAGGAATCACATACATAATCACCTTTTGATTGATTCAATCACCTTGAATCACCTTTTAATTATATTTCAGAATAGTAGAGGGCATGTTATAAAATACTTTTATAGGTCCCCTGAGGATTTAGTGCCACAAGTGCTGGAATTTGGCCATGTTCATAAAAAACCAAAGAAGCAAACCTAACTTGTTAGCTTTAACTAGTCCATTCAAACTCCAAAGTTTTCAACCCTGCTGAAAAAACATCACAAATGTTCCTTAATTAAGAAACATTATTTGCTTTATGAATATTCTACACAAGTGATCTTGTAGAGAGCTTTACCTTTTCATGGGTCACGTTTCCAAAGCTGGTGTTGTGAGCCACCACTCTATAATCAGTTGCGTACTACAAAGAAAAGGAAGAAAAACCACAGTTAGTGCCCAGGCAAAGCCCCACCCAGAGGAACCCAGGGCATGGCTGGGCCTCTTGTTCCTCCAGCATGACCTGCACTGAGCACTGGGGACAGGCCTCCTTTGGTTGGCCTGATGACACCAAATAGAATTTACATGATAACCAAGGCAGCATGTCCTTCAAGAGGCCTCTGGGTCACTTAGGTACCCAAGGAAACAGGGAGAATTTCCTCCTGTTCCTTGGACAATGGTTTGGAGAAGATGTGCTCAATTTCCTGCTGATAGTTTGATATTTCTAACAGCTGAGACTTCATGTTATTTAAAGAATCTTGGCACTAATTCCACAAGGTCAAAGTTTACTTTTAAATGTGTCATTTTATTTTCACTAATTTATTTATGCTTCACTTTATTCCAGAACTTATTTGAGTATGAGTGCTCTTCAGCATCTGTTTCTAATCTAGCTTGAGCCTATGCTTTCCAAAGTAAGGGACTTCAGGCCAGATGATCCCTGGGGACTCACAATTCAGAAGTGAGACATGTCTGCAGGGTTGGTCCTACAGTTGGTTGATCTTGCACACCTCTGCACGGTGTCCACAGGAACCTCCACGTAGCAGTCCATGCTGCTGAATGGAATCTGTCAGAGCCCATGCCTTTCTTACCCCTACCAAGGGTACTTGGCTTCAGAACTGTCTGGAGGAGCACATCTAGAGGTATAGACCTGGCGACCTGCCTTGTGCCTGCCTCCGATGAGTTCTGGATTCACCAGCTTTGATTTATCAAGGGCTCAGAGAGGCAGAGGTGTTCAGTTGCCCATGGCCAAGGTAGAAGGGAGATAAAACTCACCTTACCCACTCTGTGACAGGCACTGAAATTGCCATAAATCTATTTTTTTCTCCTACTTCACATTATATATACAAGTTGCTTCTGTGCTTGTATGCAGATTAAAAAAACAAAACAACAAAAATGAGAGGTTGTAAGTGGAAACAGAAAAGTCTTTGCTAATAAAAAGCAACTGGATTAGACCACCTAATCTAACCTTTATAGTCCTCTCTGTGTCAAGAATGGCCATATGAGTGTATTTTGATGCTTTGCTAAAAACAAGGGAAAACTAGTCATGACCTGAATGTCCATCAACAGGGGACACATGGAGAAAAACTGCACTATAATCTTAACTAACATAGTATATTCTATAGCCATTAGCAATATGCACAGGGATACTTATCTATATGGGAAAATGCTGATCATGTACTGTCTTAAAAAGAGCAGGTTTAAAAGAGCAGGGCTAGGAATGTAGCTCAGAGACAGAGTGCTTGTCTAGCATGCATGGGGCACTGGGCTCCATCCCTAGCACTGGAAGAAAGAAAGAACTAAAAAAAAAAAAAGAGCAGGTTCTGAAGCAGTATGTGTAGTATATATACCTAGTAACAATAGGTATAGCATAATTATTTTTAAATGTGTACACATAAGCTGGGCACGGTGGTGCTAGCCTGTAATCCCAGCACTTAGGGAGGCTGAGACAGGAGAATCACGAGTTCAAAGCCAGCCTCAGCAACGGCGAGGCGCTAAGCAACTCAGTGAGACCCTGTCTCTACATAAAACACAAAATAGGGCTGGAGATGTGGCTCAGTGGTCGAGTGCCCCTCAGTTCAATCTCCAGTACCAAAAAAATATATATATATATACACATAGAAAAAACATATCTGAAGGACATATAACAATATGTTAATAATGGATATCTCTAGGTAGTAACTATGGGTGATTTTTGTTTTCTTTGACATTTTAAAATTTTATTATTTTTGCAATGAGTACATACTGCCTTTCCAATCAGAAAAAAAAATTGTATTTTTAAAGTTTTATAATATTTAAGATATCTCCAAAATGTGATTTGGGGTTATTTCTTAGATATAAAAGATGTGGGGGGTCTTTGAGACATTGTAGAAAGTTTTTTGTTGTTGTTGTTCTTTATTTTTTTGTTTGTTTTGTTTTTATTTTTTTATTCCAGGTGCTCATCTATAAAAACTTTGGTCAGTGTTACCAAGATATGTTAAAAACACAATCCCTCCCTGCTCTTACCTTACCTAACTCTAGAGCTGTGATTTATATTTCTCCTCCATCAAAGTTTCATATATTTGGCAAAGGATCAAACCTTACCGTACGGAATGCTGCAACCACAAGATTGGAAGGAAACAGGTTTCTGCAGGAAAAGAAAGTATTTTGTAAGTATTCTTAAAAATTCAGTGTGGAAAGAAAAAAAAAAGATTCAATGTCCAAAGTGTTTGCTTTAAACCCAGGGGCACTTAACTGCTGAGTCACATCCCCAGACCTTTTTAATATTTTATTTAGAGACAGGATTTCACTAAGTTGTTTTGGGCCTTGCTAAGCTGCTGAGGCTGGCTTTGAACCCATGATTCTCCTGCTTCAGCCTCCCGAACTGCTGGGATTATAGGCGTGTGCCTTGTCTGGCTTGAGATGGCCATTTCTTTTTTTCATAAAATTTTTTTAGTTGTAGATGGACCTTTATTTTATTTATTTATTTGAGGTGTTGGGAATTGAACCCAGTGCCTCACACATGCTAGGCAAGCACTCTACCACTGAGCTACAGACTTAGCCCCTGACATGGCCATTTCTAACAGCCAAAGTTGGTGCTGTCTCTCTTTCCATCCCCAGCAGGTACTACAGTTCTCTCTTGACCTAAACACCCCAACCATGCTCAGCTGCTTGACCACAGTACTCAAGTGCCTCACCTCTAGGCAAGTGCTCTACCACTGAGCCACAGCCACAGCCTGAATGCACACAACACTCCTTGATCTTTAGGGTTAACTGAGTCCAAACAAGTCTTGATAACTGCATCACTTTGTAGTGGTTTACAATGGTTTGTTGCCTACTAGCAAAATCCTAGGGATCTTTTGCTGTTGCAATAATGGGTAGCCATTTCCGCAACTGGGGGGAGAATGTGCCAGGTCCCAGGCATTTATCCTGATAAATGGAGTGCAGTCCTGTACAATAATTGTCTCAAAACTCTTATAGTTTGCAATGTCCTGCATGACATACCTGTAGATAAAAACCTTATTTATAATTATGTGAACCTGGACTAGCTCCAAAAGAAGAATTTATTTTTGGGGTTTTATTTTGCACTTTGAACATGCACTGAATTTTCCAGGAATGCAACTTCTGTAGAAATTATGGGATGTTGATTTTTTGTTGTTGTTTTGTTCAGAAAGTTTCAAGAATTATTCACCTTCCTGGAAAATTACAACATTAATGGCAAATTGTAGATCTGAGTCCTTAATACCATACCCCAGTATTAAGTATCCACCTGCATTTATAGATAACTCATTAGTGGTGATTCCGAATCCAGAAGCAATCATCCAACCCCTTTGTTTTGGAGAATCTACATATTGAAACATATTGTTTTTTTATCATAATTATTTTCCCTTTGTCTTTTCTATTAGTTATTTGAAATTATCTGGGTAGGTAAATTCTATTTTTGGATTTCATTTCAGGGTGAAGGTTATTACAAAGCATTTGTTACAAAAGAACAAAAACAGAACTGATTGAATCCAAAGTCTATTCATTTAAACGGCTTTTACTGAGTGCCTCCTTTTGGTCAGGCTCAGTAAGATGCTGGTCTTGATATACAAGAAATTAATTATATTCCAGCTGACAGTCCATTTGTTCTACCCACTTCCTGCAAGAATAAGAAGTCTAGAAGAGCAAAGGACAGGGTCATCCTTTACAATTTGTGTTAGATTTATCCACTGATTCTTACTGCTGTCATTGGATTGTTTGCTGGAGTGCACTGCGTTTCAGTAGACAGGTCTGGCTGTAACCCAGTGGCAGGCGGAATCTAAGTTGGCTTCCTGACAGTCACACCTTTAAGTAATCCTCTCGCCTTGAGTGTGGGTAGGATCTGTGACCTGCTTCTAACCAACAGGATGCAGCCAAGGTGATGGGACGTCCCTTCCATGATTTGATTACTTAACATTGTAGCTTCCATCTTGCTACCCTAGTTTCTTGATTGTCTTCTGAGATTGTATACATTGAGAAAAAGAGCAACTGTTGAAAAAGTCCACATGACAAGAAACTGCTGCTGGTGGCCTCTAGCCAAAATCCAACTAGGAACCAAGGCAACCAGCCCAAACTTCAGCTAACTGAATTCTGCCAACCAATAGGTGACCTCTGAAATGAATCCTTCAGTTGAGCCTTTGGATGAGACACTAGCCCTGGTCCAGCCATTGACTGTAGCCTTTTAAGAGATTCTGAAACAGAATGACAAGATTCCTGACACACAAATACTCTAGGAAAATAACCGTGTGGGATTTTAAGCTGCTACATTTATGGTAATTTGTTTTACAGCAATAGATAACTAATACACCAGCCAATAAGGTTAATGAGATGCAAAACCACTTCATTAGAACACTCAGGGCCCTTTCACAGGACGGCCAGCATTTAGAGGCTGCAACACAGCGTTTTCCAAACTTGCCTATGAAACCTGAATTGCTTTTAACATACTTAGAGAAGACCAGCAAGTACATGCCTGCATTTAAGCTAAAAAAAGGGTTATCTTTGGCTGAATTAATCGTTGCAAAATTGTGATCAGAAATTTGATTCTTATCACATGTATATTTACTTAAAAAAAGGCAAGGGGGGCAGACTAGCAACGTGCATTGGCTAATCTTTGGTATGTAGGTGAAGAGCAACATTTGCCTATTATTGCCATTACAACGCAACTCTCTTACCTATCTCAATCTTGTAGGCTAGATTTGGTATCTCATTTTTGTTTGCTCCTTTAGTCAGAAGCAGAAAGTGCCCAATGCCAAAGTTTCCTTATCTACATCCATCACTTAATAACTCTTAGTAGTTCCCAGACGGAGCTGGCCACAGGATTCTCTCTCTGTGAGGACAGGTAAATTAAGGAAGCAACCAAGTTCAAAAACATCCACCTTTCCAAGGAAAACAATTTCTCCTACAAATTCCTCACATCCTTCAGGGATTGAGCTGTTTCCTCAATTGATACAAGTACAGTCTTCCTCACAGAACTGTGGCTCTTCCTTCCCTGGAACGCTCCTGTACGCAAGGATTAGCTGCTGCCTGTCAAGTGTTCTGTTCCCCAGAGCTGTCTCCAGGGACTCCTCCCAACTGCTCACATTCACACAGTAACTTTATGGGCTTTCAAAATCAGAGACATTGAGCTGGAAGCAATTCTGGAGGCAATCCCTCATTGAGCACATGGGGATCCCCAAGCCTGGAGTCATGAAGTTGGTCCATCTCCCATCATGCTCCATGTAGACCAGCACTGCCAATAGAAATGTTTATGTTTATGCTGTATATGTGGCTACTGAGCACTTCAAATGGGCCCAGTGCTACTGAGGAACTGAATTAATTTTATTTACATTTAAACTAATTAAACTTAAATAGCTTTGTGTGGCTAGTATCTGTCTTGTGGGACAGCATGGATGTGCAGGAGATCCAGAGCCTAGAAGTTAGGAACAAATTGCCTTCCTAGGTTCTGCTCTGCACATGGTTCCTTCTTCCTGGGTGAGAGGATTCCCAACCCTGGAGCCCCTTGTCTTCTTCAAGTTGGCAAATATTTTTTCTTTCTATTGTTTGATCTTGAGAGATTTACTTGAATTATGTAATACTACATATGTGTTAGACCAAGGTTTCTCAAGCATGAGTAGATCACAAAATCAATTTATTGCCTTTAACCAGTATTTTATTTTGGTACTGGGAACTGAACCCAGGAGTGCTTAACCACGGAGCCACATTTTATATTTTATTTAGAGACAGAGTCTTGCTGAATTGCTTAGGGCCTCATTAAGTTGCTGAGGCTGGCTTTGAACTCATGATCCTCCTGCCTCAGCCTCCCGAGCTGCTGGGATTACAGGTGTGCACCACTGTGCCCAGCTAACCAGCATTTTATAAAACATGAAACACCTTAGGCAGGATGGAAGCTACTGGCATGTATCACGCTGAAAATATTATTTGGTGGAACCTGTTTCAGCTGTTAATGGTGGGGGTGGGGGAATGTATTTATGTGGATACCACAATGTAAAATGTACTTTTTACTGTGGGTCAAAGTGAAAAAATGTGTGTAAAGGCCAAGCTCATACTACTGAAGCCAGAGATTCAAGTCAGAATGAATGGACAACTTTCTAGTGCTGTAAGAATCTTTGGATACATTACTTAAAACAAACAGGAAAACAGGTGTGAGATAGCAAAGGCAGAGCTGCTGTTGGGGTGGTACAGGTCAGGCAGCTCAGCATGAAAGACTTCAAAAATGTTCCTTCTTTATACATCTGGTGCTGCTTGTTCCTCTGATCTTATTGTCAGGGGTGGTATGTGTTTTCCTGTTGTACATGAGAAGAATGTAAAACAGTTAACTTTTGCTTGGGTACATATTTTTTTTGTTGTTCCAGAAATATTTCCTTTTATTTAAGTTCAAAAATTCTTTACTAAATCTTTAAACATTTCAAAGACTCCAGAACAGGATATGGCATGGTATGTATATTTGATAACTATTTATTAGCCATAGTGTTTATTATTTCAGAGCCAGTTAACAAGATTGTCTCCCTTCAGATCTTGGTACCCCCTACCAGTCTGGAAGCCAAGGGAAAGCTAGGAGAGTGGACTCACACGCTGATGATGCGGTGGTGTGTTTATGTGTGTGTCACTCTACCTTCTCTTCCAGGCCTACCTTTAGTTTGATTTTAGCCAGAAAGGCTAGGGCTGGACTCCTGGGGGGACTTTTGGGAGATAAGGCTAAGAACAGCATTCATGCTCGTATCAGCCCTCAGCTGTCCTCAGAGGTTGGGATACATTAGAACAGTAGCAAGGCACTCAAGTATTAACTCACAGAATCCTCCAAGTAAATCTAGGGAGTAGGGATTACTATTAGCCTCATTTTATAGGGAAGGAAACTGAGGGACTAGGGACTACATGGCTTGTCTGGGACTGAAACCCAGATGAGTGGCTTTAGTGCTAGCTCTTAATCACGACCCAGACTATCTCCCTAGGTGTATGTTATCTTCATTCTTGTTCAAGTTTTCTCCTGTGTGATAGAAAAAATAGTCAAATTAAAGCCTATGTTTTCCCTTTAAATTATGAGCTTCTATTTTATTACTCTCAGTACCTAGTTAGGCCAAGAAACCTTTGTTAATTTGGGTCCTTGTTTCATTCTGCCTATAGAAAAAGAGTCACAGGCATGCTTAAAGCAACCTGTTGGGTCAATACTTTAAAGAACTTATTCATAATTTACTCCCTTGTCTGTATAATTCCTAGTGTGTGTCTGTCTGTATTTTTTGGTACCAGGGATTGAACCCAGGGGCACTTAACCACTGAGCCATATCCTCTGCCCTTTTTTGTATTTTATTTACTTATTATTTAAAAAAATAATTTTAGTTGTAGATAGACACAATGCCTTTATTTTATTTATTTATTTTTACGTGGTACTGAGGATTGAACCTAGTGTCTCATATTTGCTAGCAAGTGCTCTACCACTGAGCCACAACCCCAGCTCCTGTATTTTATTTAGACAGAGAGTGTCACCGAGTTGCTTAGGGCCTTGCTCAGTTGCTGAGGCTGGCTTTGAACCTGCAATCCTCCTGCCTCAGCCTCCTGAGCTGCTGGGATTACAGGTGTGTGTCACTGCACCCGGCTCCTAGCTAATACTGAATCCCAGTCTCCAATGGGTTTCTCTACACCTACTCAAGAGATGTGTTTTTGGCAGTTTGAAAAGCATCGTAAATATCTGTGCCAATCCTTTGGGAAGGCAAATATGTCCACCCTGCCTCTCTGTGAAAGGAGAGGTCTAAGCTTTGCCCACTATTGAGAAAATAAGCACCAAGGGAAAAACTTAGAAAAAATAGGTAACAGAAAAAATTGTCTACCATGTACATGGCAGCACCCTTGCTTTGTGACTGCACAATAGTGGCCCAGGGCCTTTCTTCTGGCTACCACTTCAGATAGGAGCCCTGGCCCAGTCCCCGTCACTATCTGCCTCCTTTGCAGTTAAGCCTCTGGTTACACACTTTAAAGCCCAAAGGAATATTTGAAGCCACTTGCCACAATCCCTTCAATTTATAGCTCAAGAAAATTGAGGTCAGGCTGGGGATGTGGCTCAGTGATATAGCACCTGCCTAGCATGTGCAAAGCCCCAGGTTCCATCCTCATGAAAGAAAAAACCTGAAAACAGGTTGATTTTGGAGACCATACACATATAAGGCAGAGGAAAAAGAAAATAGAAGGTAAGTGAGGATCTGTGAGGATCTGCCCCATTTCAGAGTGGAAGGCTCTTCTGTATTTAGTTTTACTTTTCTCCATTTTCCAAATTTCCCATAGCATGATTCTATTAGATTAGAACATAGTCACTGCTTGCTTCTCCTCTAGATGCCACGTGGTTCCCAGTATGCCTAAGGACTACTTAGCTTCGAGTCATCTTGAACTCCCCTGAATCATGTTATTTTGGATGAGAAGTTACAAGTCAATCACTCGGGTCACACACAATTTTGAAAGTCCTGTACTGTTCCAGGTTCCCAGGCAGTGGAGCTCTGAGCTGCTCAGAAGGAAACTGTCATTGTCCCACCTGCCAGTAGCTAACTGCCATCACTTCTCAGCACTTCTAGCACCATCCTCCTCACTCCAGCTTCTCATTCTACTTGGTTATTTCAAATCTATTGTGTTGGAAAACCAAACAAGTTACTCATGAATCACTCTGAATTAAAATGTTAAATCATGCCTTTTAATATAATTATAAAGTTCTGATAAAATAAATAATAATAGGGGATGGGGTTGTGGCTCAGTGGCAGAGCGCTTGCCTCGCACATGTGGGGCACTGGGTTCGATCCTCAGCACCACATAAAAATAAATAAAGATATTGTGTCCATCTATAACTAAAAAATATTTAAAAAAATAATAATAGAAGGAGCCAGGCGCGGTGGCGCAAGCCTGTAATCCCAGCACTTTGGGAGGCTGAGACAGGAGAATCGCGAGTTCAAAGCCAGCCTCAGCAACGGCGAGGTGCTAAGCAACTCAGTGAGACCCTGTCTCTACATAAAACACAAAATCAGGCTGGGATGTGGCTCAGGGGTCAAGTGCCCCTGAGTTCAATCTCCAGTACCAAAATAATAATAATAATAATAATAATAATAATAATAATAATAGAAGGGAGATCAGTAGAGCAGAGCAAGCCGATGGGGGAGGAAGGGTGGGAAAAGGAAGGTAATGGGAATGAGATTGATCAGATTATGTTATGCCCATGTATGAATAAGGACTAACGAATCCCATATAATTAGAATGCATCCACAAAAAATATGAAGTATAATGCTCAGCCCTCAAAAAGCCTCAAAAATTTGCCTCTGTGCTCACTGCCCAAGATTGAAGCAAGATTCTCAACTAGGCCCATCTGACTTTAAGTCTTTTGTTCTCTGTACCACCTCCAAATGACCAAAAAAGTACATTCTTAAAGCAATTCATCAATGAAAAGCATAAGAGATTTGCTCATCCAATTCATATTGTATATCCAGCACCTGAGTCCACATTATGTAGCCCAAACAGGAGTTTACAATTTTCCATAAAACTTTATTTCTTAAGATGGAAAGCTTCCAGTCATCTATTGATCCAGGTATAGCAAGAGCAAGCTGATACTGGGCCGGCGCTGTTCTAAGAGCTTTACGGATAATGCATTTAGCTCTCAAAACAATCTTGTAAGGTAGGTACTTTCACGATTCCCCTTTGTAAGTAGTTAGTCTCCTGGTCACTAGACAATGAAGAACTGTCCTTTGCACGGTACAGTTCCTGATCCCACACCCAATGCCCTAGAGTGTGTGTGTATGTGTGTTGTTATTGTTTGTTTAAATAAATTAATATCACTCAAAAAAACAAAATAAAACCCCCTCAAAATTGTATAGTTTTCTTATGTTTATAGGATATCTATAGATATATAAATCATAATAAAATCAAATGAAATACAGTAAAAAACACACACACACACACGAATATCTACTGGCTTCATCCCCGGCTTGTAGTTCCACCTTTAAAAGATAAGTTAGAAATCGTGACAGACCCCTTGGGAGTTCTGGGCACTCCACCATCAGGACAGGCCATGAACCGGAGTGTTAAACCTTGGTGGCAACTGTGCCAACTCACTAGGGAATGTTCCTAGTCTTCCAGGTGTTCTGGACAGTTGCCAGGTAAGGGTCTAGAGGATAAATTCCCTGGCAGTCTTGTTTCATTCACCTGCCCACAGGCATAAAGGACTGGGTCCTGCCTCTCTCTGCCAAAGAACAAGCCCAGAGTCACATCAAATGGGCATTCCCGAGATCTGCTGAAGGAAGCAAATTTTAAAAATTGACCCAGGGAATCTCTGGACCCAGGAAGCATTTCCAGGTGGCTCAGGCCTCAGTTTCCTCCCTGGAGGCACTCAGCATGAAACCAAAACTGAGCAGGGGTTTGCGCACTTTCCTTCATTTAAGGGGTTCAGTCTTAACTTCTGGTTGAAGGAAGTGAGTGTCTGACCTGAACCAGTCATAGCTGACCTGGTTTCTCTTTTAGCCCAAAGCAACATTTCTGGGACTGTGACATTAGACCACGAATGTGACATCATTACTATAACATGTTGATTTGGGGGAAGAAAGAATAGGATAAATATAGAGTCCTGAACTGTAGGACCGGAGACCCATAGTTCTCCTAATCCATCTTTTGATAAACCACTCCATGACCTTGAACAAATTGCTTTATCTCTCTGTCGTAGTTTCTTTCCTCAGCTGTAAAACAGGATCATACCACCTGCCCTCTCTTTATCCATGAACTGCTGGATTAAATGAAGTTGGCCTTTGGAAGCACTATAAAACACTACCTAATCTAACAAGCCAGGACAAAGCCTCCCTCAGCCCTCCCAGGCAGGTGCGGCTCAAGTCATTGAGAAGTGGAACCTCTACCGACTGCTAAGCTATGACACTGGGTTAACATTCACTTCAGAAGCAGGAGCTAAAGGGGCTTAGATCTAAAACCATGAACAGGAAACAAGAAGTCCCTTCTGGAGCTGGTGGGAATGAGGTATCCTCTTATCTTAGCCCTTGCCTCCATTTTATGACCATTTATCTTTTGGAGATAGAACACTATTGAGGTACCCTCTGAGTTACCACCAGCCTGGCAGAGCTGAACACCATACTTTTTCCCTGGGTCACAGACCCCTGCAAAAAAAGAATCCCTGAACCCTTCCCTGCAAGAGCTGACTGACACCTAAGGTAATAAAGCAAAAGTGCTCTCCACGTTAGCAGACTTCCTTCAGCACCTAAAAGTAAATCTCTAAAGACTTCAAATATCAAGCTGCAACAGGAAGAAAAAAAAAAAAAAGGCCGTGATCCCATTGAAGTCCCTATAGGCCACCCTCACTTGCCTTTTTGGCAAGACTTCTGGTCCTCCTCATCATTTTATTTTTTCTTTTCCCAGTAGAAATGTCCTGGATTTTTGGTTGTTGTTGATGTTTTAGATGAACAATTTCTTTCTTAAGTAGCAGACAGTCATCATATTTTCCAGACAGAAAAGTAGAAAAGCAAGTCACTTTGCCCAGAGTTTGCTGCTTTTTATTCTCAGCAATGGGGAGCTTTGCCTCAATGACTCAAGACCAAACATACCTCCAAGCCTCAGAATCTAGAATAAGCAGAAACCAGGAGGTCCCCAGCTGGACACCTCACTCAACCAAACCTGGTTAGATCAGTAAATGCTTGCCTGCTGCTGTTTCCCCATCTGTGAACTTTGGATTATTGGAGAAACCTAACGAGGTGAGGCTTTGGAAACTACATCACCTCAAGGGATGAAATGTAACTTCTATGAGTCACCAAAAGGAAGAAAGTTAAGTGAAGATGTATTTTTGTTCCAACTCTCTAAAACACACACTTTCTCACAAAGAAAGTCCTTTGAAACTCACTATACTCCTCAGTGGTCCTGACTGGGTAGACAGCAACTTGTCCCAAGTTCCCAGGGAGGCATGTTTCTGGGCAAGGGCCCCACACAGCTCCAGCCCTGTTATCCTAGGGTACACTGACAACACTTCAGAAAACTGCCAGCTTCCCTCACAGCCCAAGGGCTTAATCAGAGAAGGGCCTAAACTGCAAGCAGGATAGCCTAACAGGCAAATTTTAACCAGTGCTCCCAGAATCTTTTGGACACTATGGGGACAAAATGGGGTGAAGATATTGGTCGTGGTGGAAACATTTTTTAACCAGTGAGGGCAGTCTGAGTGTAAGGAGTTAAGTACAGGTGGGATGGCATACTCTTCCTTAACACACTCATCTAACGGTAATACTGGCTCTTGGTAAAAGATCCATCCCTGCTCCTTAATATTGGCTGGTGGACTCCAGCTGTTTTGCATAGGTGTGGTGAGCATGCAGACACCAGATGCTATTTTGATACTAAAAAAAAGTTATAGGGCACCATCGGCCAATTAAGAATTAACTTAGGATACATGTGTATGTGTACCATCTGGATGGAGACACCCACTTTGCCTTTGGCGACATGGGCAGCATTACCTGACCAGGTCAAGGAAAGAGTCCACCGTCTCCTTGGGGACCGGAGGAGGCCCCGACTCTTCCAATCCCAGGTCGCTGGACTGAAGGGTCTGCGCGCCGGATCCTGGTTTGATGATGAACGCCAAAGCAACAGCCAGCGCAGAGGCACCAAGCGTTGTGAGGCCAAAGTAGGCAACAGCTATGCCGCCCAGACGCCCGAGGGAGCTGGCGTCTAGAGAAGCAGCGCCTGACACCAGGCTGCAGACCACCAGCGGCAAGATGATCATGCGCAGCATGCGGAGCAGCATATCTCCGGGGAAGGCCAGGTAGGTGATTTGTGTGCGGCTGAGATTTAACTCGCGCAGAGCAGCACCCAGGCCGGCGCCCGCCACCACCCCCGACACTGTCAGCAACACCAGCGCGTGGCGCCGCAGGAAACGAGCGCAGCGCAGCGCGCGTCCCACCGCGGTCCCGGGCGCGCCAGGCCCAGCTGCAGGCCCTGCCTGGGCGCCGTCAAGGTAGCCGTTGGTCTCGCTGCTTTTCTCCATGGCGCTGCCGAGTGCTCCAAGCTGGAGAGGGTAGTGGACTTGGGCTCCGAAAAGACCGGCTCCCAATGAATGGATCGGGCGGAGCTAGCGGCGTCTGCCAGCTACACCCGGCAGAATATGGGAGGCGGCCCCAGTGTCTTCCGTCCCGGTGGAGGAGAGGGTGCCAGAAGGGCGTACAGAGGCGTGGGTTGCGGGCTGCAGTCCCTAACCAAGCAACTGAGCGGACCGCGCCGCGCCCAGCCTTTTCACAGCAGCCGCGGGCTGAAGATGATGCAACGCGGGAGCCGCGCGGGAGGACGCAGACAGAGGCGGGAGCCAGCAGGCGGTGGCCAGAGCCCGCCCCGCCCCCGCCCCGCCTCCCTGGCCAATCGGAACCCGGGAGCTGCCGCCGCCGCCAGCTCTTGGCCCCCTCCCGGTTGTCCAGCGCGGGGTTGGGTGATAGGCCGGGCCCCGGCGCCGGCCAATCCTGGCTTCCGCCGCTGCCTCCCGGCCCAGCTAACGGAAGCTGGTCCCGGACAAACGCGGGAGGCGCGGCCTGGGGGGATGGCCGGGGCTTGTTGGCACCCGCTGGGCCACTCTGGGCCAGCCGGGGTCTGGACCCTCGGGGTCAGAGTGCCAGGAGAACGTAGAACGTCGCAGCGTTCTTTATCTAGGGGATGAGGGTGGGGAAGGCTTCCCGCCAGGGTCGGTGCTTTAGCTCTCGGCGTGGCCTGAGTTCTCGAAGAGCTCGTCCACCTTCCCGGAGCAGGGATGTGAGCAGTGGAGGGAATCCAGGGCGATCGTCCCGCCGCGTCCGCTTCCTGAGTAAAATCTTTTCTTTCTGAGTCTCGTGGGGTTTGGGGCGGGAAAGCACACTATGGTGCCTGGCACAGTCCCCCGCCCGGAGACGAAAGAGGGGAGGTGAGTGGATGGGTGCGTGGGTGGATGAGAGAAGCCTTACCACACGCTCACTGAGGACTCTAGCAAAGCTTTACCCAGAAGTGAAAGGGGACTCACGGTGCCAACAAATCCAGAGCCCCGGGCGCCTAGGCGTGTGACTTGAAACCGCCCGGAGGTTCCCAGAGTCGCTTGGCAGTTTTCTGCGGTATGCGAACTGAAGGCGTAAAATTCTTCTAGAACAAAGAGCTGTCACGCCACCACTTCTAGTTGCGTTTCTGCCTGTAACCGCAGCTGAAGCACAAGCCCCTGGATTTTAACCTGTTCATCCCAGGCCCTCGCCCTGGCGCGAAAGCATCGCAGGCAGTAGTTTGGCCAGCCCGAAATGTGGTTCTTTATTCACGTTCCATTGATTTCCTTTTTGTTTTATCCTTTATTTGATATCAGCTCTGGCCACCACAGATATAAGGGAAATCTCTACAGAGTCTGTTTACTGTGCTACATTTATATTTATGTTTTTTCATTCTGCTTTTGAAAAGAGTTGTTCTTTTAAGGTGTCTGTGAAAGTCTTAATATGTACCTCAGTTAAGGAGGAAGGCAATTTACTATCGATTTCTTGCAGAAAAGAAGTCATCTTAAAACATGTCATGACATATTTGTGCAAATTAAGATGCCTTCATAAGGAACTTTGGGAGCTGTCCAAATTTTGAGACAGTTTCTTGTTCATTACTTGAAGCCACTAAGCTGTTGGCTGGAACTAGTAGGGGGTTTTGGTAGAAGGGAGGGGATGCATCTGGTAAAGAGCCTACATATTTTTATCTGGTTTACCAGAACGCAATTTATTTTTATGTGCACTGGAAAAAAGAGCAATTTCTACAGACGGACGCTCTATTTTGCCCATCATCATCTTTGATTTGACTACCACCTTTATGCAAAAGTTCTCAAATTATGCTCTAGAAATAACTTTCCAACTGCCTGCTTTACGTCTCCACCTGGATATCCTGCAGACATCTCAACATACTCAAAACCAAATTTATGGTTGCCCTCCTCAAGCCTGCTTACTTATCTGACTCCCCTGTTTCTGTTACCAAGATCATTGATGACCCAGTCACCTCTATGTGAAATTTCAAAGACCTTTGATTCTTTCCTCTGGTGTCTTCTCTCATCTGATCTATTGCCAAGTCCCACAGACATTCCTTTCGCAATATTTATCACATTCCTCCCTCCCATCCATTCCCTTTGCTACCATACTGGCCTAGTTCTTACTTCCTCAGTTCTTATCTAGGCTGTTGAGTCCTCCTAATCAGTCTTCCTGCCTCCAGTGTTGCTCTTGTTTCAGCCATTCTGTAATTTGCCTTGCCCAAGTGTAATCTTCCAGGGGGAAAAAGGAGCAATGAGGGCATTTATTCTCCCTTTAAGAACACCTGTAATCCCAGCTACTCAGGAGGCTGAGGCAGGAGGACTCCAAGTTCCAGGAAAGCTGGGCAACTTAGACACTATCTCAAAATAAAAACTAAACTAAAATAAAAAGAGCAGGGTATGTAGCCCAGAGGCAGAACACTTGTCTAGAACCTAGAATGCATGAGGCCTTGTGTTCCATGCATTCTAGGAGGAGGGGCAAAAAAACAAGGGAGGAGGGGCATAGTGACATGATGCTTCCTAAAAGTTGCACACATTATTTCTCTTGTATCTCTTAATGAAAATTTAGTCAAAATAACTGTACCTGGCTGCAAAAGAAGATAAGAGATGTAATCATTATTTGCACAGGCATGCACTCAGTTAAAAATTGGGGCTGATGTTACTAAAGAAGCATGAAAGAATGATACTGGAGGACACCTCCTTCAGATCACTTTGTTTTTCAAAAGCTTTTATTGGCTCCCACAGAATTGAGAATGTGTTCCAGCCACAGTGGCACATGCCTGTAATCCCAGCAACTCAGGAGGCTGAGACAGGAGGATTACAAGTTCAAAGCCAGTCTCAGCAATTTAGTGAGACCTTGTCTCAAAAAAGCAAACAAAAAAAAACAACAAAAAAATTAAAATAAAAAAGAGCTGCAAATGTGGCTCTGTAGTTAAATGTCCCTGGATTCAATCCCCAGTACCAAAAAAAAAAAAAAAGGAAAAGAAGAAGAAGGATTAAGAATGTGTTTCTCATCTTGTCATTCAAGGTCTGCCATGATCTGGCTTCAGCAGCTTACTGTCTAGCCTTGTGCCCTCTATTTGTGAAACAAAAACAGGATTGTGTGCTGTTCCCACTTTTTTTTTTTTTTTTTTTGCCTTTCTTTCCAGTCCCAGTTTAAACGCCATGTCCTTGCCATAGTTTCTGACTTCCCCTTTCTCCAACTCTACTTGCTGTCCATAATTTTTTTGTTTTTGTATTGGAGATTGAACCCAGGGGCACTTAGCCACTGAACAATATCCCCAGCTCTTTTATATATTTTATTAGAGACAGGGCCTCACTGAATTGCTTAATGCTTCACTAAGTTGCTGAGCCTGGCTTTGAACTTGTGATCCTCCTACCGCATCTTCCCTAGCCTCTGGGATTACAGGCATGCGCCACCAGGCTTGGCTCCATAATTTGTTTGTGCATATTGGCATAAAACAACCACTGCCCCCAAACTGAGTAGCATAAAATGTCCATCCTTTTCTTATGCTACTTATTTCAACAGGGCATGGAAGCGGAATTCATCTCTGCTGCCTGATGATTGAAACCTCAGCTGGGGTGCTTAATGGCTGGAGATAGCTGGAAACAGCTCAACTAGGGTTGTGTGCCTGTGGCTTCTGTTCTGGCTATCCAGTAGGATCCTGGGTTCTTGCCCATTGTCACATCTACTGAAGCTGGAATCTTCAAGATGGCTCTTTCATTCACTTGAATCGCACTTGGGCCAGCTGTGGCTAGCTGGGTATTTTTCTCTGTCAGTGCGGCTAGCTTGGGCTTCCTTGGGGCCTGGTCATCTTAGGTAGTCAAACCTCTTACATCGTGGTTGGCTTCCCTCAGAACAAGTTGTCTAAGAAATCTAAGTAGAATTTGCAAGACTTCTGACCTAGACTCAGAGTCCTAGAATATCATTTCTTTCCCATTCTGCTAGTCAAGTCACTAAGGCCTGCCCAAATTCTAAGGAGGAGAATCAAACTCCACCACTCTATGGGCAGAGTAGCACAACATTTTCAGCTATCTTTGATCCCCAGTAACATTCCTGCTTAAGTGTTTATATGTTGTAGGCCAGAGTAGCATATTCAAATCAATATTACAAAGACATTTGCCAGCTCTGGGATCTCTTCGGACAAGTTTATTGAATAGTTCCTTTGGACAGTTTCTTCAATAAATGATGATGTGGAAATTACATATCCACTTGAAGAAGAATGAAAGTACTCATGCCTCAGACCATATATAGAAATCTACTCAAAATGGATTAATGACTTAAATGCAAGAGCTGGAACCACAGAACTACTAGAAGAAAATATGGGGGAGCCAGGTGTAGTGATGCACACCTGTAATCCCAGTGGCTTGGGAGGCTGAGGCAGGAAGATCATGAGTTCAAAAATAGCCTCAGCACTTTAGCAAGACCCCGACCAATTCAGCGAGACCCTGTCTCTAATGAAATATAAAAAAGGGTTAAGTGCCCCTGTGTTCAATCCCTGATGGAAAAAAAAAAAGGAAAGAAAAGAAAATATGGGGGAAAGCTCAGTGACATTGGTCTGGGCAATGGTCATATTCATGACTCCAAAAGCACTGTCAACAAAAACAAAAAAAACACATTAGATTGCTTTAGACTAAAAACCTTCTGCACAGCAAAGGAAACAATCAATCGTGTGAAGAAAAAAAAAAACCCTAGAGAATAGGAGGGTATATTTTCAAACTATAATATCATAAGAGGTTAATTTCCAAAAGATATAAGAAATTTGAACAACTCAATAGGAAGTCAAAAACCTGACTAAAGAATGGGCAAAGGGCTTAAATAGACATTTCTCAAAGACATACATGGCCAACAGGTATGTGAAAAATGTTCCACACCACTAATAGGCAGGAAATGCGAATTAAAGCCACAATAAAATATAATCCCATGCTTGTCAGAATGACTACCATCAAAAAGAAGAAAAATAACAAGTATGGGATAGGATGTGGAGAAAAAAGTACTTGTATATCATTGGTGTGAATATCAATTAGTACAGCTGTTACAAAAAACAGTATGAAGTGTCCTTGAAAAATTAAAAATAGAACTACCATATGATCCAACAATCCTAATACTGGGTATATAGTCAAAGGAAATGAACTCAGTATATGTGTTTACCCAGAGTGAAGAGATATCTACACCCTTTTGTTGTTGCAGCGCTATATATAATAGACGAGATGCAGAATCAATCTAATTGTCCATCAATGGATCAGTGGATAAAGAAAATGTGTTGTATATACACAATAGAATACTATTTATATTTAGCTTTTAAAACGAAGGAAATCTTGTCATTTGCAGCAACCTGGATGAACCTGGCCAATATTAAGTGAAATATGCCAGACAGAAAGACAAATGCTGCATGTTGAATGATGGCCAGGCACTGGGAGTGGTGGTAGAGGGATTAGGGAGATGTTGATCCAAAGACACAAAAGTTTAGTTAGATAGGAAGACAAATTCAAGAGACTTATTGTACATCATGGTAACTAAAATTAATAACAATATATTGTATGCTTGAAAATTGCTAATAGTAAATTTGAAATGTTCTCGCCATGTGCAAAATGGATTTGAGGTCATGCATATGTTAAATAGCTTGATCTAGCCATTCCACAATATACACATGTATTAAAATATGTTGTATGTCATAAATAGACATAATCTTTACTTGTTCATTAAAAATTAAAAAATATATGCCTTGAAAAGAATCAATTTTCCCTCATTAAAGCAATGGCTATGGGTTTTACTTGTAATGTGATAACAATGGTGTTATTCCTACCTTGTCAAAATAACTGGTTGTCACCAAGTGTGGTGGCGCATGCCTGTAATCCTAACAGCTCCGGAGGCTGAAGTAGGAGGATTGTGAGTTCAAAGCCCGCCTCAGGAATGGCGAGGCGCTAAGCAACTCAGTGAGACTTTGTCTTTATAAAAATACAAAGTAGGGCTGGTGATGTGGCTCAGTGGTTGAGTGGCCCTAACTTCAGTCCCTGTTATCCTCCCCGCAAAAAAGTGATTATTACTCTCAATTTGCTTATGTACCCAAGAATAGTTTGTGTGACACACTCACATGCTGGCTTCTGCTAGTAAGAGATTATCCCAATTCTATTTTCACATCTGATGACCAATTCAATTTTTTTTTTTTCTTTCAGTACTGGAGATTGAACCCAGGACCTTGTGCATGCTGGGCAAGTACTCTACCATTGAGCTATGTACGCAGCCCTTTTTTTAAATTTTGAGACAAGGTCTTGCTAAGTTGCCCAGGCTGGCCTTAAACTTGTGATTCTCCTTCCTGTGTTCCAAGTAGCTGGGATTACAGGTGTGCACCATCACACTGGCCTGTTAAGTTTTTTCTACATTATTTCACTAGAATCACTAGAAGCATCATAGAAGCTTCACTAGAAGCAGAGTCACTGGAATCACATAGTAGGAATTATTTTTTGTCATCATAGACAGAAAAAAGAAAATTATAATCTGTATTATGGGCAAATTTGGATTCTAGAGTACTTCTTTACTGAAAGATATCAGATAGTTTAACAATTATATTTAAAAGATTAAATGTCAATTTATTTCTTTTTTGTGTCAGTAAAACATAGCTTTATAGAAATTATAATACAATTTTTAATATATATATTATAAAATATATACATATATATGTATGTATGTGTGTGTGTGTGTGTGTATATATATATATATGTATGTATATATATATATATATATGTGTGTGTGTGTGTGTGTGTGTGTACTGGGGATTGAACCCAGGGGCACTTAACCACTAACTAAACATCCTCAGCCGTTGTTTGTATTTTATTTAGAGACAGGTTCTCAGTGAGTTGCTTAGGGCCTCCCTAAGTTGCTGAGGCTGGCTTTGAACTCATCATCCTTCTGCCTCAGCCTCTCAAGCCACTGGTATTACAGGCATGCACCATCATGCTGGGCAGAATATTTGTTTTGAAAATATGTTACATTATTTAGCATTCAGAGTAAGCAAAGAGAAAATACAAAATAAGTAAATTCTTTTTTTTCCCCATGATGGACAACTTAGTACACACTGGCATCAAAGTACTGGTGACTGTGTAATTAATATGTAGTCCTTCTGTTAAGGTCCCTCAGTGTCATCTCTACCCACCAGAAATAAAAAAGGAAGAGAAAGAAAAGTGAGAGGGGGCATTGTAAAGATGCTCCTAGAACCAAAAGGTCAGGCTCAGATTCAGATAAATAATTTGAATCAACACTGAACAGGGAATTTTGTCAGAGTAGTAGCAAAAGGTAGGATGAACCAGAAGCCATGGTTTGTTCCTATGGTTTAGAGACTGGCTAAAATATGTCAACTGGTGTTTTCTTCTTAGAGAAGCCAAGTGAAATAGGAATATTTGAAGACATGACTTCAATAACGGAAATATAAATTGGCTTGGTGTCTAGGTTTTGTGGACAGCATTTTCTAAGAGTAGGGATTGAATTCAACAATACAACCAAATGTTTACAGAGTTGTTTACTAAGACAAATCATTCTTCAAGGCTCACAGTTAATACAAAAAAAAAGAGATAAGAACTACTTGGATAGCTGTTTAAAATGCATATTTCTGAGCTTAGAGCAGAGCCTAAGAACCTACATTTCAACAAGCCAATCCTTCCCTTCCTTCTGCATCCCATCATTCAATCAAGAAGTGTATATAAGGAGCCGGGCACAGTGGCACACGCCTGTAATTCCAGCATTTAGGGAGGCTGAGACAGGAGAATCGTGAGTTCAAAGCCAGCCTCAGCAAGGGCGAGGCACTAAGCAACTCAGTGAGACCCTGTCTCTACATAAAACACAAAATAGGGCTGGGGATGTGGCTCAGTGGTTGAGTGCCCCTGAGTTCAATCTCCAGTACCAAAAAACAAAAAACAACAACAAAAAAGAAGTGTATATAAGGGCATTGAATTAATAATTGAAAAACAAAAGAAGTCCAAAATAAGGTCTGGGGATACTGGGGATAGTTTCTCTCTTTCTCTCTTTTTGGTACCAGGGATTGAACCCAGCAGCACTGAGCTACATCCCCAGCCCTTTGCATTTTTTATTTTGAGATAGGGGCTCAGTGAGTTGCTTAGGGCATCGCTAAGTTGCTGAGGCTGGCTTTGAACTCTCAATCATCCTGCCTCAGCCTCCTGAGTTGCTGGAATTACAGAAGTGTGCCTCCATGCCTGGCCAAGGAGATAGTTTTTCAAGGGCTGGTAATCAAGTGCTTTCCAAGGGCAAGCTAAGAAGTGAGAAGTAAGTGGAATTAGAGAGGAGGTAGATGGATAGAGTGGAGAAGAAATGGATAGCAATTAGAATGAATTATGGATCTCTAAAGTATTTATTGTGCTTGGCTTAAGAATTCACAAAATGGATTAAAGTTTATCTGGAGAAAAAGACATGGGCTCCTGAAAAGATAACTAACCTTACAAGCAAAGTCCAATGGTCCTGAACTGGACTCTTATCAGAGTCATCTAGAAAAAGTCTGTAAAGAACAGATTTCCGGGCTGAGGTGTGCTCAGTGGTAGAGTGCTCGCCTAGCATGTGTGAGGCCCTGGGTTCAATTCTCAGCACTGCGTATAAATAAGTACATAAAATAAAAGTCCACCAACAACTAATAAAAATATTTAAAAAAAGAACAGATTTCCTGGGCTCCACCCTGGAAATGTCCTTTTAATTCTGGGCTAGGACTCAGGTATCTCTCTCTGTATTTATTTTTCCAGTTAACCCATAATGAGATACAACAACCAAGCGCAATGGAATCTAGATTGAAAGAAAACTAAAGCATAATTGTGAGACAATTTTGAAAAATTTTGTGTGGATTATATGTTGAATTTAAAATATGTTAGATATGTGTGCTAGATAAAGCAACATTATTCCAGAGAGTAGGATAATGGCTTCATTCTTGAAAGACCGTGAAGAAGTGTTTAAGGGGGCTGGGGCTGTAGCTCAGTGGTAGGGCACTTGCCTTGCATGCATGAGTCACTGGGTTCAATCCTCAGCACCACATATAAACAAATAAATAAAATAAAGATATTGTGTCCATCTACAACTAAAAAAATATTTAAAAAAAAAGAAGTGTTTAGGGGCTAAGTATCATGGAGTCTACACACAGCTCTCGAGTGGCCTGGAAAGGGGAAACGTGTAAATATGAAGCGGGTGATGCAGTGGCAGAGGCCAGATGTTAGTAGCTGGTGAAACTGGATGAGGAGTGTGCGGTTGTTCACTATTTTGTTCTGGAAACTTTTCAGTGGGTTGAATTTTTTTTGAAATTATAAAACTTTTTTTTTGTAACAAGAATGTGTAAGTGGTGGAGAAAAGACTTCGTGTTTGATTTTGTGGCATGCACAGTTGAGTAACTTTGGCAGAGGTATAATTATAGAAGCTTACAGCAGAGAGGTCACTATAGCCTACGGCTGTGGTTCTCCACTTATTTTCTTGTGGGTCACACATGACAAATGATGCTCATACACAGAGCCCACAGCCACGGGCATTGGATATAATTCTTTTTTTTTTTTTTTTTGGTACTGGAGATTGAACTCAGGAGCACTCGACCACTGAGCGGCATCCCCAGCCCTATTTTGTATTTTTATGTAGAGACAGGGTCTCACGGAGTTGCTTAGTGCCATACCTCGCCCTTGCTGAGGCTGGCTTTGAACTCGCGATTCTCCTGTCTCAGCCTCCCTAAGTGCTGGGATTACAGGC